>OX457050.1:30953526-31171026 GCA_949752735.1 Lumbricus terrestris
CAATCAAATCGTTCAATATGAAATTTCTATCGTTCCTGTTCAATAGATCTATAGGCCTACTATCTTTAGTGAAGAGCCGAGACATCTCTGCAGTAGGCTACGTGTATCATGCAGAGCCGTTCTATATAAGCTTATGCAAGACGAGGTCGCTCCTCTCAGTCCTCTGACTGTCAGATAAAAGATTACGCTGTGATAAGGCCATACCTATGGTACACTTAAATCAGACTGTAAGTAGAGATTAATTTTACAGAAGCAATTAATCTTGATTATAACCGAGGACAGCATCTATAGGTAATTTTTAAAACACATGTTCAACGAGCACATGGTTCAAAATATAGGACTATCCTTCGTTGGGGTTCATTATATGGGGCCCCCTGGTCGGAGGGCACGGAGGACGGTCGCTACGCCTCTGCGACCATTCCGTAATGAGAAACAACGTGCCGAAAGACTAGGCTGCAATAGTCAAGGCCGTAGCTAGGGGGTGCTTTTGGTGTTTAAACACTCCTCGAAATGAAATAATGAAAACAGGAATAATGCATTTGCTAGCTCATGGTGTAAGAACTGCAATGTGTAAGGTGGTGGTCGTCCAGCAGTGGCGTAGCCAAGGGGGGTCTCGGGGGTTAAAACCCCCATTGGCTTAGAATTTTTTTTAAAGATTATTTATCCACTTAAATAAGAAAAAACAAGACAATTGCTTGTAGTAACACTTGTTTTTCTTACTTTATTCTCTTTGTTACTTTATTTCCCTCCTTATTTACTGTAGAGCTAATAGGCCTACTGTTTGGTTGGTGTCAGGAAGGGTATGCGGCCAGGCTATAAACCCCCCTCCCCATCATAAATTCCTGGCTACGCCAATGCCCGCCGTACAGAATCCCGTTGAAAGCTCACGACTTTTCTCCAAACCAGTCAGTTGATCCGGTTTTGTGGGCATACTCAAGATCGAATAAACACCACTGAAATCAAATCCTGGCTACGGCCTTGGCAATAGTTATCTAAAGCTTTGTCATGTTGACCCGAACCCACAATTGAGGATGACCTTTGATTGGTTTGTCAGAAATATAGGCGATACCTCTTGGCGCAGTCAAAAACTGTGCCTGCTGAACTATGCATCTTGTCGAAGTTGATTGATGGTTAGGGCTTAGCCTACTCAGATTTCTTAACACACGCAAAGGAACTTCAACCTAAGACATGGCTACGCCGACTTAGGCTATATCAGACTTCAGCTCGAAATCAATTTTACCGATGCAATTATCAACCTTGATAATTGTGGTTGGCGCAAGTAATTTTTATTAGGTTATCTTTGAAGACAATTCTAGCCTATATCTTGCCGGTCGGTCTAGTTGGCCTGCCTCTAAATAGGTTTCATAACACAACGAGTGTTCAAACGTTATCTCATCTTAAGTGTTTCTTGCAACTGAAGGCATTTCATAAAGTTTTCTTGACAACATAGGCAGAATAATATATTCGAACAAGACCTTCGATTTGGCAGAAAATTGTTCAAAAATAACGACACACTTGATTTCAATAGCAAAGACTGTTAGCAAACGTTTCGATACGCAGCTTGAAGCCGAATTACGATGAATCTGGAGAAGCTAAAGAGAGGAATGACCGTGACAGGCGATTCTGGAAATGATCCAAAGACGCCTCCAGATTGGATGAATATGGAAAGATTCAGAAGGGGACAACAGTTCTTCCAGGATCACCTCGCTGCGTCTGCCTTCGCCCTGCATTGCTCTCTCACCGTCGGATTCGGAGTGGCAAACCTCGTCGAACCTCTCGCCTTTACGAAGAAGTCAGACACGCCACCGAAAGCACTCTCGCGCTATATGAAGACCTACGTTCATCTTGTCATGTGGCACTTGGAGAATGTCTGGGACGTGAACACTCAGGCTCACAAGTCAACGCAGGCGGTTCGAAGAATGCATAATACTGTGAGGAAAAACATGGAGTCTGCGAACTCCACGAAGGGCTATGTGACGCAATACGACATGGCTCTTGTGCAGGCTGGGTTCTTCGGAGCTGTCGCGTTGTATCCGTCACATTTCGGTATTGTATGCACAAAGCAGGAACTGGAAGACTACGTGTTTTTCTGGCGTGGAATCGGATATCTGCTGGGAATCAAAGACGAGTTCAACTCGTGTTCTGGAAGTTACGACGAAACTTACAGATTATGTAAGGAGGTTGAAGTCCAGATCGTGTATCGCGGTCTCCTGGAGCCTCCGCCGGAATTCGAGACGTTGATAAATGCCTACATCGGTGGGGTAAATATTCTGCACAAGTTCCAAATGTTCACAGCGAGCTCGATCATTGCCTTTAGCATCAGCGCCACTGATCTCTCCTTGCCAAACTTGAAATTTTCGTGGGCTGACTGGGTGCGTGTCGGGTGGTTCAAGTTTATGATTTTTCTGATTCGATGGATGCCAGGATTTGAAAGATATAATAACTATATGTCCATGCGACTTTACAGGCGCATTCTTTCGGATAAGCAGAAAGAACTTGCTGCAGAGGGTGCAGCGGTCTGAAAGCAGGTCAATACCTCCTATCCTGCGGAACATTTCTCTTAAGCAGTTGTGGCAAGTTCCTATAGGTCTATGACAAGAACAAACTTGCGAATGTTTGTACTATTTCCTAGGTAGCATCGTGTATCGTTGTCGTAACGTTAACTAATAGAATCCTGATTTGATTGCGCTATAGGCCTACAGCTAATTTTGATCACAATCGCCATCGTGAATTCAAAACTTCTAAAGCGCCCATTGGAATGTTAAGATTATTTTATTCATAAGCGCTGACTTTAAACTTTTTGTCATTGTCATCAGCGAGTTGACAGAGCAACGTAAAATATGTTGTAACCATAGGAAACCATCAAGTTTTGTGACTAGCGTGAAGGACTGTTAAATGAAAGGCCGAAGACTCGATGGTTAAAATACCCGCCAGGCAGAAAGTTGTGTCGAGATTTCGGCCTTGCTTAAATTAGGCCTACAGAGGTCATACAAAAGACTAGAAACACTTGAGTGAGTCTTACTCTAAGGCTATAGCTACTTGTTGATCGTTTCTGATAATATATGCCCTTTGACATCAATTAAAAGGTTTTGAATATATGTTTCCTTGTTACAACAGATACCTTACTAGAAACAGCCTATGAAAAGGAGCTTCGAAAATTGCATCTCCTTAAACCATCATCCATTCTATATTTCCCACTATTTAGATAATTGAACCAAGAATATGATTCCAAAATATCATAGGCCTATCATAAATTTGAACGGATAGAAAGATATGAATCTTTCAACTTCATCTGCCGAAATTTCAGTTTAGGCTACCCGCAATTTTTGGGGGGTTTTGGGCACTTGTTTTTTTTTTATCTGACCACCAAAATGTAGGCCTAGTTATGACGAAAAATAATGGTGAAAAACACGCTGCATAGACAAAATATACATTTACTCAATTCAAACTGAAATTGACAAACCACAACTTTTACTTTTGCAAGTATGTTTTGAAAAATAAGGGCCACTGAATGTCATGCGATGAGGAATAATTGGCGTAATTCTATTATCGGGGACTGCACGTGTGTATCGCTTAGGGTAAAGGTCAGGCGTCGTGAGGGTCGGCTAGGTTCAAGTTAGGCGTCACGAGGGTCGGTTAGGGTCAGGTTAAGCGTCGTGAGAGTCGGTTAGGGTTAGTGCTAGTGTCGTCATAAGATACTATCCAAAGATATTCCATATGCTTTGGTCCCCGATACTGCAATTTCGCAGAATAATTTTCAAATAATAGTACAAGCTTACTCTATAGTAGACTCAAACCCTAAACCTAACCCTAACCGACCTTCACGGTGGGTAACCTGACCTAACCGACCCCAACGACACCTAAACCTGACATAACGTCCCTGTACACGACGTATAGGCCTATGCGGTGTACAACTGCTTCTAATCTAGTAAGCTCAGTGTTTTTAAACGGTTAAATTTCACTTGTTTTCATTCTTCTAAAACAATATGACTTAATTCCACGATGACGTGAGGTATTTAGTGGCGGCGCCAGGATTTCAGTTTTGGGGAGTTGAAGTCTCGCGGAGGAAATTTTACATTTTCATCCGCCAAAATTTTTGATGACCTTTTTTAGTCATCCGTCAAAAATCGTGGAAATAATTATTTAAATGTAAAAAACCCGGATGGCCTTTTTAGGAGGTTTTAACCGTTTATAGGGGGGCTTATCCCCCTAACCCCTCTAGCGCCGCCACTGAATGAAATGCAGCTTTCTCCAAATGTCATTAGAATCTCCAATTAATTTTTAAACTTCTGAAAGACGAGACTTACCGTACCTCAGGTGAAATACAGCATTAATTCTTATTATATTTTAATACATAAGATGTATATTTGTATATATTCACCGTAATAATGCACGTATAATCATGCCAGGGAATAGCTTCTGTGAGATCTTAATGAAGGCCGGTGTACGGGAAATGCGACGGAGATTTTGGAATAAGTATTACTACGCAGAAGGGAAATGCCCGAGGATATTCTGCTGAACGAAAACGAATGAGGATCGGAGGACTAAGCGTGGGTTGGATGACATCGGTGAGCGGTCGATGTCATCATCTGTAGAGACTGGAGGAATCTTCCTATATGCACTCGATGGCAATTCGCATGGGTTGTTATTCCTACTGACATCTAGGCCTACAATTATTATTATTATTATACATCATAAGCTGAGTCATTAAATGGAATTTAGACTAAAACAAACTACCGGCATTTCACGAGAGAGACACCGGTTTACATGTGCGATATATATATATATATATATATATATATATATATATATATATATATATATATATATATATATATAGCCTAAATTAATTGTATGGCTGCTTCAATATCAGTATATATGTATATATATATATGATAGGCCTATTTATATGGCTGCTTCATTATCAGTATATATGTATATATATATATGATAGGCCTATATAATATATATATGGTTGCTTCATTATCAGAGCACGCGTGGCGTATTCGAGCCATCCTATATAATTATTATAAGTATACTTATAATATATAGGATGGCGTTCAGAGGCATAATAACATGGTTTCACGTTTATCCAGATTATTTTCTGTGTATTTATGGATGTGTGTAGTGAAAGCGTCTTCATATAATTATGGGCATAGGCCTACATGTAGCCTAAGTATGTATTTGTGCGTGTATATGCACATGTATATATGCATGTACAAGAGCGTGTTATGTAGGCTATTATATAGGTAACTTATTATTTTAAACTCGGCAATGCCATATTATATATATCAACTGCGCCAACTAATAACTATATATGCATTGATGCTTGCTCGCTCGCTCGCTCATTCATATATATATATATATATATATATATATATATATATATATATATATATATATATATATATATATATACTGCTGCTGCTACGTTTGTCAATGCTTTCGCTATATAATAATAAGCTATAATAATAATAATTTTCGTTTATTCAACAATCCGGTTGACAGACCGCAAACGGTCACAATGTAGGCCTACAATTATGTAGTTAAAACCGTTTACTGGAACTTGGATCACAGAACACACAAATCTTAACTACTAACTAACAGAACAGACAGCCTGCAATAATAATTACGATTAAGAGGCACGAACTCGTTACCTCTTGCTCTCCATGCCAGCGTGTTACTCATGGGGCTACCACCCCTCCCAAGTCCCAATATAATTAATCAGACGTGGCTACAGATGCTCACTCTTTGTTGAACTACCGGTTACCCGGCTGAGATGCCTTGATCGCGTCCTGCACTCTGCAGCTCGCCTAATTGACCGCATACCAAAATTCGACCACATCTCCAGCCTTATGCTTGGCGTTCTCGACTGGATCCCTTCAAACAGCAAGTTGAGTATAGGCTCGCTGCTCTAGTCTGTTAGACCTCGCTTCTGCATATACCTTAGCGAGCTCTGTAGCACAGTCCAGTCTGTCCTGTTAGCGTTCGGCACTTGCACTCCCTCCGTTCGGCTGACTAGGTTCTACTCTCTGTCTCTTCTGTTCGCACCTCCACTATGCACAGCCTTCTCGGTGGTAGGCCCCCGACCAGGAATGGCCTCCCCTTGACGCTCTGCTCCCTTTCTAGAACTCCTCGGTTGTTCCTTACTCATCTAAAGGCAGTCTTATTTGGCCGCGAGATATGGTTGGAAGCACCTCTGAGTACGTTCCGTTGAAAAGGCGCTATAATAAGCAAATTCTTCTAATGAATGAATGATGAATAATAATTATTGTGTGTACACACACACACACGTACACATGTATGTACACATATGTAGGCAAGTATGCGCGTATACAATATTGTTTGTATGCGTACTTGTTATAGCGCCCCTTCAAGCTCACTACTCAGAGGCGCTCCCGACTACAGCATCGGAGTTTCACACCGAAGCATTGAGCAATTGCGAGTGAAGAACATGCCCAGGGTCCCTACGCGGCGACTTGAGGTGGATTCAAACCTGCAGCCCACCGGCTGCAAGGCAATGAACCTACCCGCTACACCACCGCGCCCCACGCATGTATAGTTGTGCGTAGAGATGCGTGTATAGTGTACATACATAAATGCGTGCATGCATGTATGTACATGTAGGCTATATATACATGTAGGCTATATATACATATACATGTGTGTGCTTGTGTGTGCTTGTGTGTGTGCGTGTGTGCTTGTGTGTGTGCGTGCGTGTGTGCTTGTTTGTGTGCGTGCGCGTGCATTTGTGTGTGTGTTTGTGTGTGTGTGTGCACTGCACATGTGCACATGTGCAGTGTATGGATACCTGGAATCAAAGGTGTCTGTATTCTTTCCTACGCACCTGCGCCCTCTCTTCAGAAAGATTACTAAAGCAATCAATGCACCGATGTGAGGCATCCAAGAAGAAGCTCACGATTAAAAATACCGACGATACAATGATGTAGGCCTATATAAATTGTCGTTAAGTACTTTAAACTACTCGTTATTCACTGAATGTTTACACTGCGTCTTGGCTGCAGTATTTCCCCGTCGAATAACAGACCTGGCCTTATAATATTTAAAAATCCTATTTAGCAAAAAGTCTTCAAAGCGCAGAAGATTATTTCATGTAGGGCTGTAGGCCCTATTGCTAGTTGGCAGCTTGGTCTGTTCAGTGCATAAACTTGTTACTCAAAGGTTTCGTGTATTTTTTAATAATAAGCAAAATTACCTATATATAGTAGAAATTACCTGCAAAAAATGAAATCAATAAGTGTTTAAAAGTTGACCGGACATTTCGGAGTCAGACAATTCGGAGTGGACAATTCGGAGTGAACAATTCGGAGAGGATCGACGAAATGTTTGCTTAAACAGAAGTTGGATTGATGAAATAATTCTTGCTTCAATTGAAGTTGGATTGACAAAAATATTGTTGCTCAAATAGATGATTGATGAAATAGCTCTTGCTTCAATTGAAGTTGGATTGACAAATTTATTGTTGCTCAAATAGATTATTGATGAAATAGTTCTTGCCTCAATTGAAGTTGGATTGACAAAATTATTGTTGCTCAAATAGATGATTTATGAAATTATTCTCATTCTGGAACTTGTTTCGATGAAAAAATTGATGAAGTTATCACTCCAGACAAGAATCTGAATTCTTTGGAGCTGACTCAAGTTTGACATTGCTGACAAAAACGGAGCGAATTACAGTGCTCAAGACGACAGGAGACCAATGTCCGTAGGCTATTCATTCGACAGACTATCCTATATAGCAGACGTCTGGCCATTACATCATTCATCCGAACAATGTATGGCGTCTTTTCTTAAGCAACTCTCAAGAGCATTGTGAACACAGCTGTCCAACAGATCAATAAGCATAATAAGCCCATGTCCTGTTGGTGCCTCCTTTGCGAGTGCAGAACGATCAAGGACACGAATAGCATGCGTCCACACATAATTCAATATCTCTTAGAACAGCAATGATCATTTTATGTAATCGTCCTGAGTTGCTGCTTGTATTGACTGCATGTATACATGCTATAATTATAGATATAAATATTATTATATCGTCTTCGTGATAAGCCCCTGTAGATAGATGCGCTTAATATATCCTATATATCGAGCAATGAGTGATGACACACACTCGCGCGTACCCATCAACACACACACACACATGTCACGCACACACACACACACACACACATGTCACGCACACACACACACACACACACACATATATATATATAATGTATTATGTATGCAACAATGATCGGGTTAATCAGAAGTGGTGACGTATTGCTTGATGGCGTTCAACCACAACCACAGTATCTGCCATTATTTTCGAAACGTATTACCCTTCATTAATAATGAATTTATCTTTAGACGTTTGTCTGGCACATACGTCACTGCAGGCATCATGCAGCTAGATCCATCCTTGGTGTGAGATATGATAAGATGCGGTAGGATAGGATAGCATAAGGTACACGATAAGATAGGGTGGAATAGGATTATATAGAATAGGATAGAACGTGGTTGTTGGGGTTTTTACAAATAGCCATCTGGAGCTATAAATTTTTGATAACAGGTGGAAGATGTTGTGACAGCAGAACGTTGCAATAATATACTCCGTTAATTTGTAGGCCTACTCCAGGATCACTGAAGACCAAATGGGAACGATCAAGCATCGAAACCGCAACGAACACAATAGCAGACTAGTCTTGCTGAAAACTTAAATTTCGGGAAATGAAGTTGAAATATATTCATATCTTTCCATCCTCTCAAATTAATTACGTGATATTTTGGAATACTATTCTTCGATCAATTCTCTAAATATTAGGAAAATCTAGTACGATTAATCATCAGGCATAAGAGATAATAAGAAAAACAGTATGGCTTACTTTTTATTGAACCACGGTGTACTAACAGAACAGACAGCCTGCAATAATCGGCGCTAATAGCAGCGTATACAAAGCATGTCCGCCCAACCGAGGCTCGAACTCGTTACCTCATGCTCTCTACGCCAGCGTGTTATCCATTAGGCCTACTCTACCGGGCCCAAGTGATCCACTTATTTGTGACAAAATTTCTCTCACTTCTAATCAAGTTTTAAGCTTTGAGTTTAACTTTTAAAAACGTAATCAAATGAGAATGAAATTGAACCATACATTAAATGCTGAAATTGGCGCTTTTTATTATTTAAAGAACTCTCTAAATATAAATACCATCCTTAATAATAGTCTTTTTATTATTAAAAGACGCTTTTGTTTACTCTCACCGTTTAGGTTAGCGGTCCGCGAGCTTTAAACAAAAATAATATTATTGCCGGATCGTGGCATGTGTAAGTTTTTAGAACCACTGAACTGGACCGTCAATCACTGGGGCTGCCCTGTGTACCATCCACCTGCCAGCACGTAACTCAGCATATATACGTGCCTATATATACGTGCACGCGGCGCCTCAATGAATTGCAAGCCCGTTACCCGTACATCATATTCTACCAAAGAGAACTTATGGGGTACGGGTAATGGCGTGGTATACGTGTGCTGCTGCCTTGGTTCAGGGTAAACCTGAACAACCACTATAGCCTAGTGGTCAACAACTGTCGACGGGAATCTCTTGGCTGGGCTCCACTGATGTTCAGCCCAGGCAATCCAGAGTCCAAACTGCTGCAGAATGAGAATTGTAGAAAAATAACTGAGGGTATATCAGAGGTGGTATGGCGGTATGTTCTCGAATCTACCTCAAGCCACTGCGTAGCGACCTTGGACAAGTTGCTCACCCATAATTGTCTCAGAGGAAGGCAATGGCAAACCACCTCTGCATCCTGCCAAGAAAACCATCATGGCGAGAGGCGAAAGTCGCTTGTCATGGTGGTCGCTAGGGCTCTACGAGCCGAAAGCACTAACTAACTAACTATATCAGATTATGGTCCGTGTGCATTGTGCGCGTGTAGTTAATGGAATGTGAGGCGTGGTGGCGTAGTGGTGGCGTCGGAGACTTGGATCCGGAGGGTTCCAGGTTCGAATCTACCTCAAGCCGCCGCGTATATCGACCTTGAGCGAGTCTTTCACTCGCAATTGCTCAGCACATCGACGTGAAACTCCGATTCAGTGTCCGCGCTGTAAGCTGGAGCCCGCACTGTAATCGTGAGCGCTTCTGAATAGTGAGCTCGAAGGGGCGTTCTAGAAACAGGGCCGGATTTACCATGAGGCAAATGAGGCAGCTGCCTCAGGGCCCCCACCGCCTCAGGGCCCCCACCAATTGGCAATTCCACCAAACACATGTAATAAATATTGTAAATAGACCTACAAAACTAAAAATAGTAGATATTACTAGTCATATAACTCATATTACTATTTACTTGTAAGTTGTAACTTATTGTCAGCGTCGCGATATAAAAATGTAAGCGCTATTTAAATATATTATAAACTGAGTCTGATGTTGATTTCCGGCAAAACGGCAGATATAAGAATGGCAGACATTGTCACGTTGAAATTGTAAAATAAGATAAATTGCAAAACAGACAACAAATATAATAAATTAATAATTATGATGTTATTATTGTTATCCTGAAAATCGTAAGTCAGTTATAATAATTTTTCTATTGAAATTTATTAAGTGGCCATCATGAGCAGACCAGGAGACCGGCACAAAACACCGCGACAGTATGGTAGTGGTGCTAATAAGAGAAAATTATCAAATGAGAAACATTTAAAACAACAGGAAGATGCCAAAAAGTCTGGAAACATTGACTTTCGTGACATCATTAAAGACTTCGCTAATAGCAAAGCAAGAAAAGTGTCAATAAGTTGATCATACTGTGATTACTGTCATTACTGTGACTGTGACTCTGTGAGTGAAGTGACTTCAAGTGAGTCTGTCTGTAGTACAGTTAAAGATGTAACTTACCTACAGACTACAGTACATTAGTTATTAGTTAATAGTTAATTATAAAAAAGTATTCCATACTGTTTGGCTTAGTGTTTGCCTCAGGGCCCCCACCAACCTAAATCCGGCCCTGTCTAGAAATGGATAAATAAATAAATAAATAAAGAAATGCGAAAAGAAGACTTCACTATGGGACCAAACAAAAACAATTGGGGCATTGAACCCCCTCAAACCTCCTATATAGCTAATCTGCGGGGCGCAGTGGTGTAGTGGGTATGTCGTCGCCTTGCAGCCGACAGGTTGCAGGTTCGAATCCACCTCACGTCGCCGCGTAGGGACCTTAGGCAAGTCCTTCACTCGCAATTGCTCAGCGCTTCGGCGTGAAACTCCAATGCAGTGTCCGCTCTGTAGTCGAGAGCGCCTCTGAGTAGAAAGCTTGAAGGGGCGCTATAACAAGTGCACATGCAAACAAAAATCCAAACAATCTCACCCTACCCGACTGATACTGGTCGTTTTTCTGACGATTATATCCTCTAACTCTTTTTCCATAATAATGTAACAGTTATACTGTAACTGATCTGTCACCCTGCACAGCAATAATTAATGTATTAGGCCTATTTACGAGTGCAACTTAATTGCGACTCTCCTCGTTTTCTGCGTATCGTGTTTGATAATTTAGTTCCTGTTCATAAGACATTTCTCATCATTATAACCGATTTTTCGGAAGTCATTCATTCATTCTTTATGGATTTACATGTATATTTATAGCGCCCCTTGATTTAAGAAAGCTACTCAGTAGCGTTCCCAGCCCAGCCTTGTTAAGACCATACATTCTATTATGGACTTATATATACAATGTATATATAGCGCTCCGTAATTTAAGAAAGCAAGAAAGCTACACAGTAGCGCTCCCAGTCCAACCTTTGTAAGACCTTACCATCTTTAAGAATCACCGTACATATATATATATATATATATATATATATATATATATATATATATATATATATATATATTGATTGATTGGCATGCGCTGTGAGTGGGTAATATAAATGTATTTATCAATTCTATAGCGCCCCTCAGGGGGCTACTAAGAGGCGCTCCCGACTACTGCATTGGAGTTTCACGTCGATGCGCATAAATGTATAGGCTAGAATCAATATAAATTTTCATTCACAATTACAAAATAGCACTTCGCGTCCCTGGTGCGCCTCTTCGAAGTGGCGCTATACAATTTTTCCAATTACCATTACCACTCGTGTATACACACGAGTAGCCTATAAACGGAAGAAGCAAAAAGAGACGTGTGGTGTTTGTGTTGTCAAAGGCGCAACACGAGCACACAAAGAATCCGGAACGAGTTCTTTTTCCTTACCTGTCGCCAGAGGGCTTTGTCGGACGAGTACAGCGGCGGCGAGTAGGATGCTCCTAATTCCATTAAGCGACGACGTGCCAGACATATCGTATACACACAACGTCGAGCACTTCCCTGTCGCTTTAAGGATACACTTGCCGCCGCAGACTATATATATACGCGGCGATGCGTCTTCGGATTAGAGTAGACAAGAACCGACCACTAGGTGGCTGACACCGGATCACGTTGTTTGTCCAATCGAATGATGACTATCGATTCGTGTGTGCATAGGCCCAAACCCACCGCGGGGTGAAGTAATCTATCGTCTGGTGTAGGAGGAGGACTCACTCGCTTCTACGTGCTGTATCTTCTCGTTTTTGAAACAACGGACAGCGCCACGCTGCGTTGAAAACAAGAACTGTATGAGGACGTCAGACGGAATTAAATTAGACGGCGCTCAAGCGCTGATCTGGGTGGATGATTATCGATAAGAATATGTCTCAGTGGTTGAATCTTTCTCGCCGATTATTTGGGTGATTCATTTTCTAGTTCCACACACACAGCTTCGTTATTATTTCAGACTAATCATTTCTGACCGTATGTAAGTTTCAGACACAGCTGTCAAGTGCGTTTGTTGTCAATTCATTTTTTAGTTATTGCAGATCGTAACATTTCAGAGACTAAGAGAATGTCGGTTCTTATGCTGGACTTGATCCTTACGACCAATAACGTCTTTATCTTCCATTCACTATATAACTACGCAGCACAGAAATTCAGCGGCGTTAACTCATCTTTCATGGATTATATGCACAAATCCCTTAGTCTTTATACTCCGCGACCAAACGAACCTACACGACTCGCGAAATATGCCTTCGCCAAATATTGCTGCAATCGCTTTTATCTCCTTCTAGTTTCCTATAAAGTCCATCGGCAAATGACTTCTATCGCGCCGTAAATCGATTTGCAGACGACCCGCCTGGCAGATGAGCCAAACAGCCAGAAATCGGACAATAAAGCCATGGCTTCGGACGACAAGATCTATCTGACTTGGATGTCACGCGGACGGCTCTGTATACCAATATAATATCCCCGCCGCCCCGCCGTCGTATACAAGAACGCCAGCAGACGAGCGGGCATTCAACATCCCGTTATAAATATTCCGCGTCGCGTCTGTGTTGTCGAGCGCGTCGACGGTGGCCACGTCGTCGCTCAGTCTCATTGGCTAATAACGCTTCAAACGATGACGGATCTGCGACGTCACCGCGCGCCCGGCCAGTCAGATTAACACGCTGACCTCGAATGAAGACGCCCGGGAAAAATATCTCCGGCAGACGAGAACCGACGACGTTGCCGTCGGCAGTCGCTGGGTGGCGCTGGTGTAACGGAGGGCGCAGGCGGTCTGTCTGTCGGTCCATCCTCTCGATTCGTACTCATTGGTATTCGTATTCTGCGGGTGAATCCCGTATTGGGTGAGGCCATGGCAGACGGTGATGATGATCTGGTCATCGCGCGGCGTAAAAATGACCCATCGGAATTTGTGGGGCGCTGATGAATTCGACCTGCCACGAGAGTCCCCTCCCCTCCCCCCCACCCCCCACCCCCTCCCAAACGAATAATTCCGCCCGCCACCGCCTTGCATTTGCGCATGCGCCGGCGCATGTGCGAAGGAGGTGCTGCGATTTGTGAGGCGCGTAAGATCATGACGGGGCTCAGACGGACGGTGGAGCATAAATGGGGCCCTGTTGGCCCACGCCGAGCTCCTTAAGAGCGGAATCACTGTTTGTGGCTCCTGATCCGTTGGCTACACTGGAATAAAGAGTCCGATCGATCCACTTCCTCTTATGGACGGACGAGGAAAAGGAGGAGGAAGAGGAAGAGGAAGAGGAGGAGGAGAAGGAGGAAAATGGTGAAAATTAATGAGGGGAAGGGGGAGAAGGAAGATGAGGAAGAGAAGATGAAAATGGAGAATATAAATGAGGAGGAGAAGTGGTGGAGAATAAGAAGGAGGAGAAGATGCAGATAGAGAAGGAGGAGGAAAGGATGGAGGAGAATAATAAGAGGAATATGAAAGAGGAGAGGAGAAGAAGAGAAAAATGGGGAGGAGGAGAAGGATGGGGAGCGGAGGATGAGGAGATGAAGATAGAGGACTGAAAGAAGTAGATGTCAATAACTGCAATAAGTGATGGAATGAAGTGTAACGTGGATGAGCAGAAGTGACCACCGCCTTCTCGTCCGCTGCTGCTGCTGCTGCTGCTGCTGCTGCTGCTGCAGTGACCATCTGCTGTGGACCCGGCTTCTTCAATTTATCCAAGCCATCCGATGGCTGACTATATATGGACCAAATGTTTTGATTGCCGATGGGACGCTGCAATTGTCACGAAGCCGTCTCGTGTATGCTGCGGCCAACCCTTGGGCTTTTGTTGTGGGGAACGGACGCTGATTGGTTACATAGACTAGAGTTTCCTTCTGAGCATGCATGGCTACAGTGTATATAGTAAGTATAGTATTGTATACTGGACCTTGACTCTCACTTAATGCAAGCCCTTCACTCACAGTTGCTCAACGCCGTCCATTTTTATGCTCGGTCGTTAGATAGTTGAGCGCAGCCTAATCTGTTCACAATGAAAGAACAGAATTTAACATTTTTAATAAATCGACCAATTATAGCCAAGCGCATTTTGCTTATATAAAAGTTTTTAATTTTTATAAATACAATATTAGGAATGTACAAGCAGTTCTCGCCTCCAATGAGCCACACAGTTCCTGAACAGGAACAGTCGCCATATTTTTTTAAAATTCGATCCTGTGCGCGCCCCTGAAAACTGCGAGTCCGGGAGCTAATGGGAACCTGTTCCACAATGTCATAAACCGCTGTTTAGGCTATTTGTCGTCTACATAACTAGATGTACCATATGAATCAGGCCCGTTACGTTACGACAATGATGATGATGCTGTATCATGCTGATGATGACGCGACTACAATATATATATATATATATATATATATATATATATATATATATATATATATATATATGATCAAATAATCAAATCAAATAATTTTATTGGTCCGTTTGTAACAAAACAAGCACATCAAGTCAGGTACAAAGTAACACAAAGCATATATGATGACAACGGCGACGACATAATGATGATGATGATGATGATGATGACGATGACGATGACGACGACGACGACGACGATGATGATAATGATGACGCGACTACTATATATATTATGAGAACGGCGACGACATAATGATGACGGCGACATAATTATGTCGACGACATAAAGACGACGACGACGAAGACATGATGATGACGATTACAAATGTATTGCATCTTATATTTCTGATTCGATTACCGCAGAGGCAACAAGAGACCATATTATGTAGAGTGACCGGTCAGAGTCTTAAGTATTGGTATAAAAGCCGTGGGGAAATTTATGATGACCTTCGGGGTTTATGCCAAACCAGGAACCCCACTCGGCTACTCGGGGAAACCCAGTCCACTGCCGAAAGGTCACGCATGCATTCGTGGTAGGTCGATCTCCATGTAGGCCTCTTATCAGGGCTTAAAGTGTGGCTGGACGGTCATGGACGGCGCCCAGGCACTTATTCTAAAATCTGAACGCAGTCCGTAAAACTTATTGGCCACCACAGCCTGGAAAGGTAAGAGGTGTCCAGGCACTTATTTTCAGTGGCAGCGCTAGGGGGGCTAGTGGGCTAAGCCTCCCTATAAAAGGCAACTCGGGGGCTAAGCCCCGCTAAAAAAGGCCATCCGGGGTTTTTTACATGCAAAACTGAAATATTTCCACAATTTTCGACACGATTTTCGACCGGATGACTAAAAAAGGGTTGACCATCAGAAATTTTTACGGATGAGAATGGAAAATTTCCTCCGCGAGGATTCAGGCCCCCAAAACTGAAGTCCTGCAGGGCGCCTCCACTGCTTATTTTCCCACTCTTTAAGGACTGCCTGTCATTTTATTCGTTTATTCAGACAGGGGAGTCTGGGAGGAAGAGAAGCAGACCGCGTGACTGTCAAGCTGTCGGAGAGACTTCGCGCGGGGATGTCGTCAACAGCATGCAACAACAACAACGATGATAACGATGATAATGACGACGACGACGACTATACGAGAATGAAGAAGAGTGTGAGGTATATGTAGACGGACGAGACAAACGGGATGAAGACGGATCTGCGATGATTTATCGGAATAATTTCCTTCGAGAAAAGCCGGACACACGCACGTCTCGAGTGGAACAATGCTGAAGGAGACATGCAGGAGACGATGCAAACGATTCAGCCGAAGATATTATTATTATTATTATTAGGAGAGTGTAGAGACAGACAGTCGAACCATCATGCATATCTATACGCATATACATATATTGTATAAGCATGCACACACGGACCCGTCATTTGTACATATATATAATATATTTGTGCAATATATATTATAGCCTAATATATATATATTATTATAAATTATAATGTATATCATACATGTATTATATATATATTATAGTAGGTCTAGGTTACGATAATATGATTTATATTAGCGTATATATGTGATATACTGTATTATGTGCTATATATATATATATATATATATATATATTAGCCTTGTGATTTTCACACTGTAAGCGTAAAATATTAAGCTGTCATCTTAACGAAATAACCTTATAATATTATATATATATATCGTATATATATACACACACATATATACATACATATATAGGCTACAGTAGGTTCATATGTATACATGTATGCATGGGACATGATAGGCCTATATATTTTTTTTGGTTGATCTCGGCTGGGAGCGCCTCTGAGTAGGTACCTTGAAGGGGCGCTATATAAATTACGATTGGTTGATTGATTATATGGATGATATAAGTTATGTTCCACAAAGTATATCAATATATCAATCAATCATTTATTGATCCAGAATCATTTAGATTGATATGGCACATCACAAAGAAATGGTATAGCTTACAATCGTATACCGAGATACAAAGTGATGCCCAAATGGGATTTATCTCAGAAACAATAAGATGACACAAGATATTTCATGCCACAAAATGTCCAGAATGCTTTCAATGTGAATTATAGGAAAACAATGAAACATTAAAATGAGAAACATTTTACCATGCCCCACAATGGTTTCTGATGGTTTTGCAGTTATTGATGTAGCTTGACCTTTTTGAACTTGAATGTTGAAATATTTTGAGAACAGTATTCCTGGTTATAACGTAGACCCTTCCCTGATGTTCCAAATTCCAAATGTGATGGATATACATGGTAAATGATGGAATATTATGAGTATACGAAGCAAATGCAAGCAGGCACTGATCATACAAGAACTTTTTCAGGGAAACACTAACTATCAGTTTAAAAGTTACACCTGATTAAAAGTGAATGGTCATTTTCAATGCTCAATATGCAATTTGGGTAGTCCTCATTTAGTGGGTAATTATGATGATAACTATGTAATGTAACCAGGGCTTAAAGTGTGGCTGGACGGTCATGGACGGCGTCCATGCACTTGTTTTAAAATCTGAACGCCATCCTGCCCCTTATTCGCCAGCACACAGTGGAAAGGTAAGGAGCATCCAGGCACTTCTTCTAGAAAGGTAAGTGGCGTCCAGGCACTTATTTTTCCACACTTTAGGCACTGAATGTAACAAAACATTGGCCAATAAAATTCTTTTAAATGAATTATGATTAGTTGAACAGGAATTGAAAATAAGACAATGAAACTTTCTGTAATAAAACATATTTATTGGTTAATGCACTTCGCCACTTCAACCGACTTCTTTCTTAACGCCTAGACAACTTTTCTAGATAATTGTTAGCATGCAACAAAGAAAAACTCATTATGATAGGACACACAAATTAATGACTACAGCCGTGCTAAACAAGACATTTGCTCCCATAATTGATCCTGAACTGCTAATGCCAATCAACTAATCCTACAGCCTACAAAAATAGCAACATGGTTCACCACTTTAACGATGACCGTGTACTAAAAGTGACCGAGTAACCAATAAATCAGCTGCAAGCAATCGTCCAACTTACGACCAACACTGCATCGAGAGCCGTTCTTGTTTCTCAGCATGTCTTGCAGTGCTTAAGCTCATCTACAGATCTAACACTGAATTTTCTCAATCAAAATTTGTTTAGTGACTTCAAATAAACTCTGCAGAAGTGCAGTGAGTTGTGCAACTGAAGCAACTTAACAATCATGGGCCAAACAAAGATTAAAAAACAGTACAGTATTCTTCTTAAAACCATCACCCACACTGACCCCAAAGTATGGAAGGATGAGTGGGTCCAGAATTCAAATGGCCAGCAATTACGTGGACACTGACCCATCCATGAATAATTTTGAATATTCATTCATTCACATGAATATTCATTCACTCACATGAATATTCATCCATTCACATGAATATTCATTCATTCATTACTGGATTCCAATAGTGCCCTACATGACAACTACACAGGAGTGCTCCTGACCCAGCCCCGGCTGAAAAGAAGAGGCTCAAGACAACACAGTAAAACCTATCAGCACAAACCATAGGCAGTGCGTGCAGAGAAAGTGTCATTCCAGACTATATTATGGCCGACAACAGAAAAAGCATGGTTGCCGAAAATATGCTAGTGCACAGGGACAAGGAGCTTACCCCAGACAGAATAACAGTGACCCCAACTGGCCCAACACCTTGAATATGTACCAATCAAGGTCAACTCCATCATCCAATCATACTACCAAATTGAAATAGAACAGGAACTGCATATCAGCATAGCCTATCGGAGTAACTTTTTTTAAACTGGCCAACCATGACGTATTCACATGCTATGCATGACAACCATTCCGGCCGTATGTACAGCATCTGGCACAACAAGTCCGGTATAATTTCGTAGTGATACCGGTAATTGGAAATTGATGAAGTGCATCTTTAAGAGAAACTTAAAACCACGAGTGAAAGGCAGGGTTGTAAACACCTCCAGCCGAGTATACTCACTCAGGACGGAAAGCCAACTGAAGTAGACCAGGGCAATCAGAGACAAACAGTAAAAGCGGACCACACAACTGTTATGCACAATAGGCAGAGAACCACAATGGCCTTTGAACCATCTGCTGTGGGTATCCATAAACAAAAGCACGCCTAAACTTGCCATATATTACAAAACAACTTAAACTTTGTATTGAACTTAAGAGCATCAAAGCAAACATCAGTTTTGAAGCTGTACTCGTGTCTCAACAAATCTGCCAACTTCTAGGCAAGTTGTGCACGCCACACTACGCAAACATTTAATCAATCCGACACAAAAACAAAATTTAAAATGGCTAAAAAAACGGAACAGTTGGAAGAAAACCGACACCTAATCCGACAGGCGCGCAGTCTTACCACCACAGACACGCGCACACACACTCCGCATTTCATCACCTCTACAGTTTGTTTGTCCGCATTAGAAAAGCAAAATCAAACGCAGTTTCAACCGCTGCTATGTTCTCTTCGGACGCACCGGTTAACGGCCGCGCTTTATTAGTCGACGACAACGACGACGAAGACTTGACATTGCTAATATATATCTGCAGCAGGGCACCAGTCTGAGAAATCGCTGGACCGCGTGGCTCGATTTAATCACTTGTTGTCCGTCACCATCATCACATCGCCCACCTGACGAGCCATGTACTCATCAAGCTGGTTGTCAAGATACTCCCTCGTTGGGGCTGTGCCGGGTGCCCCTCGTCCCCGCCCACGCTGTCTCGTCCATGACCCACGGCTGCTGCCACGACCTCTGTAAAGACAATGAAAAATAAATCATTCATTATTTAAGGAAATTTATATAGTGCCTTTTCAAGAGAGCTTCTCATAGGCCCTCAAAACTGAAGTAACTTCGTAACTTAAACGAAAGATCAAACAGAAATTAAGTAGTATGCTACGCATTTATTAATGTTCATTTCAGTCGGTGATTTTGAGGATACATCCCATAATTGAGCGCCTCTGAGTAGAGATCTTGAAGGGGCCCTATATAAATTTATTTGATTGAAATCTATGTGATTGATCCTGCCATTTCCTAAGTTTGGACTAATATGCTGTGGGTAGATATACGTTGCATTTCAGTTGGGACAAGGTTGATGTATATCCCTTTCTCAACAAAGCCTAGGATGAATGGTCAATGGAAATGTGCTCCTCAATAATAACAATGACGATTTCTATGGCGCCGTAGCACAGCCATGCCGTTACAAGGGTGCCTAAATGTTTCATCCGATGTCACTAACACAACCATTTGATCAACCATTTCCATTTGAAAAACATCCTGAAATGGCTCAGTTTGAAGCCAATCAAGCAATGTTCAGAATTAACAGATCCCTAATTTAGCCCTAATATAACTACCAAACAACTTCTCACCTGCCACCTCTCCCACGAGTTAAACTTCTGCCACGAAAACTCCTGCCTCTCCCTAAACACAGAAAAGTAAACCGCTGCAGCAATGAAAGTGTATTTAAAGTAATCAAAAAATTAACATACAATACATACTTGGTGGGAATTGAACCTTATTTACCTGAAAAATCTGCCAAACTTGATAAATAAAAACTTTAAATTAAATGAAGATTGTGACGTGCTAAAAAGCCAAAAACTAACATATTACAGTCTCATTTCTCACTGTTCCTACGACTGTCCTATTCCACCGGGGCTGGACTGGGAGTGCTCCTGAGTATGCCACCTTGAAGATATCAAATGGCACCAATTAATAAATAAACAGACAAAGAAATAAATTGAACAGATTTTCTCTGATTAATGAAAAGCCAAAATGTTGAAGAAAAACTCGGGACATTTAGCAAAAGTGTAATTACGACAAAATCCCTAGTTAGAAACGCAAGGCAGGGCCTCAAAAATGTGTCACTAACAGAATAAATTTCTAGAAAGAATTGCAATTTTAGCCTTAGGAAATTGACAGCACTGTTAACACTTCAACAGCCAAGCAGTAAAATGCATTGCAAAACTAATTCCTCTTGTCATCAAAGGGTTAAAGCATATAAATCAATCAATCAATAGTTTGTGCAAGAAATCAAGTTTACATCTCTTTGCAACATGGCTTAAAAATATTGAAGCCCTAAAGAAATAAAGAATCTCGCTAACTAAGTAACCAATTATTACCAATTCAATTGACCAGTTGCCCTCACCAAAGCACACCACAGCAAGCATACAGTCACAAAGAAAAAAACAGAAAATAAGCAACATGAACTGAGAACATAACCATACCTCTGAAAACACTGAAATCTCGGCCACGTCCCCTTCCCATGCCGCCCTGACCCCTTCCCATTCCTCGGCCACGACCTGTATTTCCCGGTGGAAACTGGTAAGCATCCATCATCATCATCTCCCTGTTGTCGATCATTCCTCCTCGGCCTCCGCCAGGTCGGCCTCCGCGCATTCCTCCGCGTCCTCTCCACGACCTGCTCCGTCCACGGCCTCTGCCACGTGGAATTCCAAGTCGTGACAAAACACTCGGGCTTCCCAGCCTCTCAAGAACACTGCCCTGAAAGAAAGAATAGTTAAAAGGACTGCATGTCCATATGCCTGACAAAATTTTACTGATTTAAGATATTTATTACAAAGGACAAGAAGAAAAAACAAGTGCTGAAGAAGCAGTCAAAGGGTGGGGTAATTGCAATTGTTATTCATGGCAGGATGGGTTAAGGAAACATTGATAAACACTCTGGCATGATCCCTTCCTACTAACCCCTCCTCAACAAAAGTAAACTCAATTTGCATGGCTATCAACAGTTAAATTCAACTCCAGTAATGCATGTATAAGCACTTGTTACAGCGCCTCTTCAAGAAATTCTACTCAGAGGAGCGAGCTTCTGACTACAGTGTGGAACTGTGGATACTGAATCAGAGTTTCACGCCAATGTGCATGAGCAATTGCGAGTGAAGGACTTGCTCAAGGTCTCTACGCAGCTCGGCTTGAAGTGGATTCGAACCAACAACCTTCCGGTTCCAAGGCACCAAACCTAACCTACACCACATCTGTTCATTACTGATTGTAATCATACTGTGATGTGTCAGTTTTAAATAAAACGAAAGTTGTTATTACATACGGTAATTGTACAGCATGACTGCATGAGAAAATCTCAGAAGGTGGCAAATATTTGGTGTAACATAAATGTCTGTTGTCTAGTTGTCTGGGAGATGCACAAAAACACTTCAAAAATGATTTGACAAATGACTCTCTAATGGGAGTGATTAGCGATGTTTGCAAATAGTTGGATTAGACGGGCAGCACTAATTTTTTTCATATGATGTACCTCAAAAAAATTTGTAACAAGCTGGATTTGCGTTAAAACAATTTAGAATTAAAAGTTATACGTGCAAAACAAGATAGCACGAAATGTGTACATTGCTATCTTAGTAGGAACATAATAAACGACGGACTATTTTTCTTCGCGTAATTGGACGTTTGCGTCGTTTCTGAGCGCTAGTAATGAGTAAATTGGCATGTTGTTGTTTTAGCGGTCTTCATCGTAGGTTCATATTTTCTACGAAATAATCAAACTTTCTTGTTTAATTTCAAAATCTTATTAGTTATACGTAATTAATTAATTACCGCGAGTTTTGCCTGGGACTTCGTCCCAGGTTTGCTAAGAATTGTGAACTTTTATTATTAGTAATTTATATAGTGGTTCCAAACGGCCTAGTAGTATGGTAGACGACCAGAAACCCGAACAAAATTGTAGCAAGCATAAATTTGGTATACGGTAGTTGGAATCAGAAATTGAAGCTGATCATTTCAGTGAAAATCCCCATCAATTCCATAATCAGGGATTTACAGGGCGGGCAAAAAACATTGCACCCAAACGGTTTTTTGCTAATATTTTGGCCAAAAGTACGACATTTTAAAATCATTTTTATAGTCTCAAAAAAGCACTTCATTTCTACATACAGCTGCCAAATTTCACCAAAACATTTCACATGTAACAAAAGTTATATTACTTTTAGTGAGTCCACCCACTGTGTATTGATGGTCTAAACGCATGTAACACAACAAAAAGTTACATATATGATGTTACTAAGTCACTTCACAAATGTAAATGGACAAGGTGTCAATGCCAGACAAAATACCCATGCAGACACATTATGAACTAAGTGTCCACACATTAGGTTGCCAATAGCACACGTAGGAAGCTCATGATCCCTGTTCATCATAAAGCAGGTGTGAGGACAAGACTGGGATGAGGTTCCGGATGTTTGACAGAGAATGAGTGGTAAGAGAGAGAGATGATTGAATCCCCAGGAGAGCCTTATCAGTAAATCCAAACCAGGAAGACAGTCTTTGGAATTAGATCAGGTACCCAATGGTGTCGAAGGTTGCAGAGATTTCAAGGAGGCAGAGACAGGAGACTTGCTGATGTGAGATGGTAGAGACAAGTTTATTGAGAGACATCCTATGGGCTTAAGGGCCTCCCCTTTGTTGGTTCCAGTCATGCGTAACTCAAGAAACACATTTATGATGAATTTGTAATTGTAATTGAACATTTAGAAAGCGCCGTTCACAGATTCAGTAGCGCTCTCGACCCCAGCTAGTGCTCCCACCTTCAAATAGAATAGTCTTCAAGCATTTACTAAACAAGGGAAGAGAAAGGCCAAGGAGCTCAAGACGTATCTTGTGGGGAAGGTGATTCCAACAAGAAGGACCAACATAAGCAAAGCTTCTAGATTGGGCCGTAGATCCACGCATGCGAGGGACAACAAGTAGGCCATTAGTAGCCGAGCGAAGGGCTGAGCGGCTAGGTAAAGTGGAGACCAGGTTACACAATACCCAAAGATATGAAGGGGCTACCCCAAGAAAAGAGTTGCGCATAAGTGTCAGAATCTTGAACTCAATGCGTTGAGGTACTGGAAGCCAGTGAAGAGTGTCCTGGATGAAGTCAGATATGTGTGAGAGTTTGGAAAGACCGGCGATTAGGCGGGCAGCAGCATTAAGTATTGACTGAATTTTATAAAGGTTGAGAGAGGAGAGACCAGCATAGACAGAGTTTCCAAAGTCAACTCTACAGCAAATCAGTGCATGGACAAGTGCCTCGACCGCTTGAGGAGAGAGTGAGTGGCGGATAGTACGCAGTTGTCGCAGATGATGGAAACATGTTCGAGAGATTCGGTTAACATAGTCAGAGAGAGAAAGGGCTGGGTCCAAAGTAAATCCCAGATTCTGAACAGTTGAAGAAAATTGGATGTCGGGGAATAAGATGCTGATAAGCTCCATGTCGATTTTTGGCAAGCTGGGTTCTCCCGCCAAGCCAAATGGATTGGGTTTTATCAGAATTAGGGCGGAGACGGTTAGAAGACATCCATTGGTTCAATGTCATAGTGGCATCAAGGATAGTTGCAACCAGTGAGGAGGCTGCACTGGGTGAACCGTGAACAAATGCTTGTGTATCATCGGCGTATTGGTGAGCAGAGGCACCCTTGCAAGACAATAGGTCCAATAGATCCGCAGTGTATAGGATGTATAGAAGCGGTGCCAGGACCGAGCCTTGAGGCAAACCGTATGAGACAAAGGTCCAGGAGGAGCGAGTGGGCCCAAAGATCACAGATATAGTCATATAGAGCGATCAGAAAGGAAAGAACTGAGCTAAAGAAGGGCAAAGTCGCCAATGCCAAAAGATTTGGACAGACGCTCAAGCAAAACAGAATGGTCGACAGTGTCGAACACCGTGCTGACGTCAAACAGGGCAAGGAGGGTGATGTGGGATTGATCTACAGCAGCAAAGACATCAGTAAGTAAGCGAGTGATAAGAGATTCTGTAGAATGGTATTTCCTAAAGCAAGATTGGAACGAGGGCATTAGGGAGTTGGTTTCAAGATAGTCAACTAACTGGACCGAAATACATTTTTCCAGGAGCTTGGAGAGAAAAGAGAGATTGGAAATGGGCCGATAGCTAGATGGAGCATTTGAATCTAGATGAACTTCCTCCTCCATCCGTTTAGTTACTCCAGTACGTAGTCTTGCCCTCTTGGTTCTCTTACTAGAACTGCTGTGGCTCAGTCACGACCATTTGATTACTGCAACAACCTTCTTATTGGTCTTTCTAAGGTCCATTCAGTCTGTCCTTAATGCTGCTGGTCGATTGATTGCTCGCCTCCCTAAATATTCTCATAATTATACTATAGCTCATGGTCAACCAACTACACTGACTCTCTCGCTCTACCCACATCCAATATCTCAGAGTCCCATATGACGATTCTAAGTTAACTGAAAGCTGAAGTATTGAAAAATTCCTAGTTTGGTCATCATTTTTTTAAAAGGCTGCCATTGAGACCTTTGGAACTTTGTAATGGCTCCGTTGGAGTCCTTGCCCCTAAATATGTATGTTTAGACACCAAGATGATGATTCTAAGCACTGAGCTAAATGCTGTGATACTGACAAATCCATATTTTTTGGGTCAGCCATTTTGGAAAATGGCCGCCATTAAGGCCATGGCAAAATTTGCGATGACTCCATTGGAATTCTTACCTCTAAATATACATCTTTAGACTCAAAGATGACGATTCTAAGTGGACTAATTGCTGAGATACTGACAAATCCATATTTTTGGGTCAGCCATTTTGGAAAATGGCGTCCATTGAGGCCATGGCAAAATTTGCGATGACTCCATTGGAATTCTTACCACTAAATATGTATCTTTAGACACCAAGATGATGATTCTAAGTGAATTGGACTCTGAGATGTTGAAAAATCCATATTTCGGTCGCCATTTTGGAAAATGGCTGCCATTGAGACCATTTTGGAACTTTTTAATGGCCCTGTTACAATCCTTGCCCTTAAATGTGTATGTTTTGACACCAAGATGGCGATTCAAAGTGAATTGAAAGCTGAGATATTGAAAAATCTGTAAATTGGTCGGCCATTTTGATTTGGACCCTATAGAACAGGGCCCGGTGGCCCAATTTTTGGCTATCTTCACTACAGTGTATTACAGTATATTACAGTTGCATTTGGCATATTTTCAGCTTGTTACAAATTTTTTGGATGTATTGCCACCCAACGATCCTACTATAATTGGAGATTTCAAGAGACCTCTAAACATTTCAGGCAAGCAGGCAAAAAAATCATTTCAAGAAGGGTTAATGACACTTAAATAGAACAATGATAATATATAATAAGTACTCAGACATTAGACACAATTATGTTTATGAGCATTTATATAGCGCCTACACAAGAATCTAATGAAGGCACTAAAAAACGCACAAGCGAGTTTAGGTATCTGAGCAAATAAATAGACAATTAACATGAGCACACCTAACAAGAAGCATATTTCAGAGGTCCTAATCAGCCGCTGTAGAAATCTGCCCAGAAACTTGCATAAATTAAGCACTACATTGAGTTTTGTGGTTCTGACGAACACTTAGAACAATGCAAAGATGCATCTCATTAGCTTATCTTGTTCCACATTGACTTAATGCTCAGCAGGCTGGTAATGACATTGCTTCATGAAGCAGCACCTGAAATTCCTGAATATATATTCACAACTACTACTCTGAAACTTATGAATTAATTAACTACATCCGGGCTGTGACTTAGGTCATTTAAGAGGACACTGGAACATCTTCCACCGGACATCTGATTGGCCGCCTCAGAGGACTCTTTCAAATCAAAGCTTAAATTATCTGATTTCTTTGCAAAGGCTTATCCAGCAGTTAGCTGATTGTGAGGCACCCTTGTAGCACCTTGGCCATGCTACGGTGCCATATAAATAGTCGTTATAATTATTATCATTAGTTCAATTAAGTAACTTTAGAGTACGCACCTGATCCTGGTTGCCTCCTAAAGCCGCTTGTACTGACGGTCGGTTGGCCATCTGTAAGGCAAGGCGCTGGTTTTTGGCCGAGGCCTGCTGCTGTGCTGCCATCTGGACACGGACTGTTTGGGCAGACGGAGGAATCCTCTGCTGTTTACTTATCATAGTAAACCTAGAATGAAAACGCACACATCAAATCACAAGTAGCCTTAATGGTGACAAAACACGGATTTAAAAGAGAGGTGTTAAAGGAATCGAGAAACAGTTGCTTTATCATAGTAAATCTGGATAAAATCATCACTTGAATCTAAAATATGGTATAAATGACAACAAATCAGCAACTTTTTCCTAGGAAATCAATCCGTAGAAAATTATTCTCGAATTTAAACAAGACTACAGTGCATAACACCAAGACGTCAGACTCTTCATACGCTGATCTTCTCTGCAGTTGCATCGTTCTTAGTGATTGGTTGCTTTCATCAATTCCAGATACAGCAATTCATCATTCATTAAACACACTGAGAAACTGGAGTGCTGAAAGTATTCATCTTATCTTAAGGGGAATTTTGTCAAGGCACTGTTCTGAGCCTTCTTGTAGTTAACCTTCTTGCATCTAATCAATAGCTGCATACAATGTTATTCAGAGGATCTAAGACATGCTATACAGGATTACAGATGTTCTGCTGCATTACATTATCACACATTTTAAGCACACAATCCTGCTGAGCTTTGTCACAGGCTGCAAAGCTCAGAAAATATTACATAAAGTCGCTATGTGTCAAAGAAAGAGCTGTCGATGAATGATAGGTGAATGATAAAAGATGAAGTCTAACCTGTCATTAAGGCTTATGCTCGTTGAGCTTTTTAAAACAATCTTTTGAGGCACCGGCATTGCCATCTTGCATCAAATTTTCTCTGCTAAAAGAAACACATGAAATATCTATCAATAGACAAAAAATATTCTGTTGTGAAAGATAGCAAGGAAATGTGAATATTCCAACTGCATGTCAAAATCAAAGCTCAAACAGCACTAAAAGAAAATTTTATGCTCTACCGTACCAATACAAAAACATTTTTGCATTTATTACATCAAACTTTGTTTCATAAATCTCCCAGGTCTTTTTTCTTTTTGCTGTGGCTGGGAGCACTATGGAAGTTCATAGAAAGAATTAATATATGGAAGTTCATAGAAAGAATCAATATAAATTCCATGATTCAACACATGCATTGTATGATAACTAAACAAATAGAGACACTCTACTATTTGCTACAATCTTCTAACTGAATTTTTTTAGAAACCACAAAGTATAAGTATTTTAGTACCTAGCGCTCGATTAGTGATAAAAACCTTAGTTATTGGTTGCTACAGCGTGCGTAGACCGAACAATTGACAGCTAAGATATCGCCAGATATCTTAAAGCATTACATTTATATCTGCTTTATACACGCCCAAAGAAATGTCTTTGCATTTCTTGGTTCTGGTTTATAAAAATAAGTACTAATAAATTGATCAGTTGGTTAACACTTAACGACAATCTGCACCGTTTCCCACTAGCTGCTTGTACATTCTGATCGTCATGTTGTCAAATGCACACAAAAGTTGCGAAATATGTACGAATCCTACTCATAGCTGCATGACTTAAATTTTTTACATCTTATTCATATCTCTGGGCTATTTTCTTAATTAACCGCAAAATGATTTCTTGCATATGTTTCATATTTCAGATTTATCACGTGCTCCAACGGTGGAGAACTTGCATCTTTGTGATCTGCGGTCGGACATGACACGCATACGTGCATGGCCGACCTACAAGTAGTTAACAAAAGTGTCCGATCTTACCTCGAGCTAGATGACTGTTTTGAATTATATGATGCTTCCTATGTATATCACTTTGATATTTAAAAATACTCAAGCTAAAAATGATTTCTTTGTTTTCTTTCACTTTCCAGAATTTATCTCTCAGCGCAAAGTGAAGACACGCCGGAAATCAGTTCCTCTCGCCGGTTTCCGGTTAACCTAATATCGTTGGTCCATAGTAGGATAAGAATAATTGCGCTATAATATTCTACACATGAACTTATAAAATGGAACGATTTGACAGTAAGTGCATGAAAATGAGTCAAATTTTAAGAGTAAAGGCAAGAGGCTGGTAGAAGAAGGCGCCCCTCTGATCCTATAGTAACTCGACCCGGACTACCACGGACTACTCTCACGGACACCCTTCTGACTCAACGCAGCGCTCGTGAATAAGCTGATGCCCCGCGCTTGGCTTTCGAGTAGCGCTTCAGAAATTTCGAATTTACGATTACGAGCAGAGAAGATTTAATTGAAGCATATAAGATAGTCAGTGGAAATTAAGTAAGCACTGCATTGGGAGAGGTTTTATTAATTAGTACCAAATAAAGCCACTCAAGGTCACAGGTTCAAATTGTTTAAGAAACTGAAAGGAACATTAGGACAGAAGTTCTTCAGTGCTAGAGTTATAGACTTGCAAGTGGAACCGATGTTTGGATGACAACACTGTCTCAGTGGACACAGTTACATTTTTTGAAGATGCCATATAGAATTGGGTCATTAAGTGTAGCCCAACAAATTACTTTTCAGTGGTTCTGAACTATTTAAAACCATTGTTATGTGTATGTTAAGTTCACGTAGGAGGCTGTTAGAAGGCGTAGTGACGTAACTAGGACTTAAAATTTTGCTCAAAATTGGAATTAAGGTTAATATTATTGTAGAAATATTCCATATTCCAACCATTCTAAAATCCTTTATGCTAGACCATTGTAGGCTATAGGTTCTTGGCAGGGAATAGGCCTAACATAATAACTTTAGGCAACGACCATGGATTGACGAGACTGAGGTGAAAAGCTTCACAAGACACTGTTCCCAGCTTAACCTAAATTATGAAGAGCATGGACATTTTGCTTCTGCTAATAATAGTTAGAGACTGTTAGAGTCGGTTTTATTTTCTAACACCAGTCGTTCGAATTCAATTTGTTTGATAAACATGGAGGTTATAAATAATTATGCTATTGTGATCAGTGCATGCCTCAACCAATACCACGTACGGTAGTCTACCACTCTATCCTCGTTGAGATCTCCTCTTTATCTCCGGTCCATAGAAATACTTATTCATACATACTTACTTGCTTACTTATCACACCAGAGATTCCGCAACTGAAGTTTCACCTCTTCAAGAATAACTATGCACCCGTATATCCATTCAATCCTCCGTCTTCCAAGCTGTGTCGTCCTCAACGAAAACCACCTCATATTAAGCAGCTTTTCCCTCTTCTATCTGGCAAATGAACTCGGACTTCCACTTGATCACTGTCTGCATGGAGGTGAATCGAGCTGATACGGCTTAGTGCTTTGAAGATGAAGTGGATGGGGGGGGCTCCTTGTGGGTTCCTCAGCTTTGCGGAATAGTGCTTTACAATAATTATTATGGAATGACGACTGTAAATGCCAGTCTGCATGAGAATTGTGGAAACATAATGGGGGGACTGTGATCTACATGGAATTGGGGCGTGAAAAAGACTTTACTATGGAACTCTAGGAAAGACTGGGGGATGGCTGAAACCCCAACTTCCGGCAATTCTCATCCTATGTATGTGACGCTTCTACATACACCCCATAAGTCTTAAGTGCTATTTAAGGTCACTGTCACTGAATGTCAAGACTGAACAAAACATTAACTGAGGCATTCTCAAAGACAAGAGAACTATACTGAGAGGAAAATAAACATGAATCTGAAGAAACAGATAACATACAGATAACAAAGACCAGCTGATAAGGATTGCTGTCTTGGATTAATGGCTATCTGACTTGGATTAATGGCTATCTGACTTCCAACTTGCTCCTTAAGACCTTAATCCACAACTATAATTTGTTACCATCAGTTTGATCTACCCTTCTCTCTGGCAGTCTTTCCTCGTCTTTCTCTCACCTCAAATAATTGTCTTTTCTCTTGGGGTCGATCACACTACGAGCACTGCTAAGTCTTTGTTTTATAAATGATCATTTGCGATACAGTACAGTGGGGCGCGGTGGTGTAGTGGGTATGTTCGCTGCCTTGCAGCCGGAGGGTTGCAGGTTCGAATCCACCTCAAGTCGCCGCCGTTAGGGACCTTGGGCAAGTCCTTCACTCGCAATTGCTCAGCGCTTCGGGGTGAAACTCCGATGTAGTGTTCGCATTGTAGTCGGGAGCGCCTCTGAATAGAGAGTTTGAAGGGGCGCTCTAACAAGTACGCATACAAACAGCAACCCAATTTAACAAATGGCTCTGGACTGAAACCCTGCCCTTCTAAAAAAAAATTTTCTAGAAACTCTTATCACCAAGGCTTTGGCTTCTTTGACATTTCACTACCCTTCATTACAATTTATCACAACATCCAACCCCAATGACTTTCAGCCTCATTTGTTTTTGCTTACACTGTTCTCCTCCCACTGTATCTCTGTTAAAACTTGAATGAGCAACCCTATGCTACCAAAGAACGCCGGAAACTGAAAATAGACGCTTTAATGGGTTGGCACACATCAAGTCACTTTGCACAGCATCAGTTATCAAACAGTGATAGCATAACAGAATAACCATACAGGTCTCTTCTATGAAGTACATTCAATAAAAGAGCAAATTGCCATTGTCTATTGTAAGCTACTTGTGCATAAGTAAAGTTTTTAATTTTACTAACTGATTTAAATTAATACAGTTATTCAAGCATATAGTTTACTCAACGTTACAGCTCTCCGTTAAGTGCAATGGTGTTTACGAACTGTGCGATCAACAAAATAGTGCTAACAGATGGTACAAATTATAAATAGTTTAGAGATTTTTATGTGGAAAGTCCTTAATCATCCTGCAGGCCACTGTTGTCATGAAAATCAATTCAATTCACAACATCCTTAACAGCTAAATATACACGCATGTCTTCAGTTCACAGAAGGATATTTCTCACCTAGTTCACAGCAAGCAACTGCCATCCAAATGCACTCTGACTTTGTCTACCTTCTGATTTAACATCTTTAGTTGAAGGTTCTACCTACTAATTTAACATCTTTGGTTGCAGGTTCTACCTACTACTTTAACATCTTTGGTTGCAATGTCTACCTTCTGATTTAACATCTTTGGTTGCAGTGTCTACCTACTAATTTAACATCTTTGGTTCCAGTGTCTACCTTCCAATTTAACATCTTTGGCCACAGCGTGGTCCAGTAGCTTTATCCTGTGGGTCCTATACCCAGGATTTGGTGGAAAGTTAACAAATGTGACATCATATTTAAGAGTGAAAACCAGAGCACATGAAAACACGACAGTGTGAAAGCTGGTTCCAGCATTCTGTTTCCTTTGCACGAATCGTCATAACTACACTCATTTGCACCCACAGGGAACCAGTATTGTCTCTCTGGTGACAATACGACACAATCCAGCTGCCCTTGTCTTCCTTCCTTCCAGCCAACTTACAGCACAATAAGAATTTACGTCACAGCAGTCTTAGCGATTGTTTTAAAAAAGACGATAGGACAATATATATTACATATAAAATATATCACCAACAACAATAGCAACAGAAGTCAAATGCGGCATTCACTTTCAAAGCACAAAAGAGACGGCGATTTGACCGCGTAGATTAGAAATGGCAACACGTCAAAAGCAACAGGCACATTGATGTAGCAGAGACAACCCCAGCGACAGCAACTCCTCACGCTCCGGAAAGTAACTCGTTACGTAGCTATCGCCCTGTTCATCTTGTTTGCGGCCGTTACCCTCAGCCTTTTTGCCTCCTCCTCCAGCTGCTGTATCCGGATTTCTTTCGTGTTCAGTTCCTCTTTGAGATGCTCAATCTCGTCCCGTTGAAGAAAGTAGACTCTACGCAACTGCAATGATGTAAAATATTTCTTGTATTAATCGCAAAATCAAAATTTCTAAAGTGCTACTCTAAGACAACAGAGCTCCAGATTATCCATGAGTGTAGTGAAGTCAGGGCTTAAAGTGTGCCTGAACGGTCATGGACGGCGTCCATGCACTTGTTTTAAAATCTGAAAGCCGTCCAGCCACTATTATTGGCGAGCACAGACTGGAAAGGTAAGGGGCGTCCAAGCACTTCTTTTGGAGAGGTAAGGGGCGTCCAGGCACTTTTTTCACACTTTAGGCACTGAGTGAAATACTTAAAAGTAGCTATCCACAGTAATGTAGTAGGCCTACCATGAGTGTAGTGAAGTACTTAAAAGTAGCTAACAACAGTCATGTAGTACCAGTCTGCCCCCAAGGACTTGAGTCGACTCTGCAGGCTCGGACTATCATGACTCAAACTGGGACTAAGACGCACCTGGACTCAAATTTGACTGGTTGACTTGGTTTCCAAGTCATGATTCTGAGCACAACAGGCAACTGTATACTACACTTGCTGGCGTAACAGTTTTAGATGTTCCTATCACTAGTGTGCCAGTTGAATGTTTTATGCACACTTATCGTGCCAGACTATCGAACAATATCTTTTGTATTCGTATTCCAAGTTAATTTGCGGTGGTTCTAACACAGACCCAGCATGTTCTGAACCACTTAAAACCCTTGTTATGTTATGTTAATCAAACTGTTCAATATGAAAAATCTCTAAATCAGCATTTATATATTTAGGAAATTTGATCTAGATCCTCTTCAAGGTAGGCTACTCAGAAGCGCTCCCGGCCCAACCACGGCTAAATAAGACAGTTCTGAGCTTCTTAAGGAACAGAGTGGAGTGACTCCTGGGAGCTAAGCGCAATGTAACTCTATTCATGTTGTGAATACGTACTTCGTCCTCGCCTTTCGGAATGTATCCATCGGTGTGTGTAGCGTTGTTGTTGAGCGCAATCACTTCGCTCCTGTTATCCAGTCTTTCCTGCTCACTTATTCTGTGCTGAGACAACTTCTTCAACTGAGACTGACTTGTCTGCTGGCCGACGATCAGAGACAGTTGCGAACTCGGACTACGGTTCGGTGCATTCCCCAGCGTAGCGTCGACCTTGTTCTTCTCATCGTTCATCATACTCCTAATGGATACAGTCGACAAAACACTCAACTATCATCAACATGCTGATAATATCTTATATATATATATATATATACAATTATACATTAATATTATATATAATACAACAAACAACATACAATAAATCGTGGGCACGGTGGTGTAGTGGATACATTCATTGCCTTGCAGCCAGAGGGTTGCGGGTTCGAATCCACCTCAAGACGCCGCGTAGGGACCTTGGGCAAGTCCTTCACTCGCAATTGCACAGGCACTTCGGCGTGAAACTCCGATTCAGTGTCCGCGCTGTAGTCGCGAGAGCCTCCGCGTAGAAATCTCGAAGGGGGGCGCTATAGAAGTAAGTAAAGTAAAGTCCTATCCCGTTCCATGAGGAACATAGGGAGGCGCTCATCTCCTTTTTCCATGGCCCTGAGCCAGCAATGGACGAATCCCAAGGTCCTGGACACGAGGCCAGTGTATCGCAGGACTTGCTGTTTACTTCCCAGCTTACGCCGGTACCAAATTATACTGCTTGGTGACAGAGGCACGTGTGCGTGAACAACTTGCCCAAGGTCGTTACCCGGAGTCGAACCCGCAACCTGCCGCTCCGAGAGCGGACGCGTTACCGGTCTGCCACCAGGTCGCACGCGCTATAGAAACAGATAAATAAATAAATAAAATAATAAATAAATAGATAATAATAATCTCCAGCGTACCAGAAAACACCTTCATCCGTTCCGCTGAGTTGGATGATGTTCCGCAACGACGACGGAAGTGCCGCCTTCTGCTTCTCCGAACCCGTTCCTGTTCCCGTTCCGAGATGGATGAGCGGCTGGAAAGAACCCGACGGCGACTCTGAGGTGTCGTTGACTCCTTGCTGCTTCAAACGTCTGACAGAAGTCGACGACGGTGACTCCGACATGTCGACTCCGTGATTCGCCGTTCTGACGGCAGTCAACGTCGGCGACACGTAAGCGTCAACGCTGTGCTTCACAAGTCTGGTAGTCGTAGCTGAGGCGCATGGTGTCACGTTATTTCTCATCTCCTGCACAACAGAATGTATTTCATTGGATATTGTAGACTTGCCACGTTCATATTTACATGAAGACATCCTGACCTGATGTCTTTATGTAAATATGAACTAGGCAAGTTATTGATGTTGCTTAATGCACTTTCAGATGGAATGCACCAGAACGTCTCTGGTAAAAAATAATTAATTTAGTTTTATTGACACAGTACATTAGCAAATAGAGAAATAAATGGTGACCTGTAAGATTAATACAAGCAAATGAAGATAACAATTTTCAGTGTTTAATGATGTAAAATAAAAATACCAGCATAAAATATGACCCTTGTAGTTCACTGTTCAGCTCTGGAACTTTCTTTTTCTAGAAAAACCAACTCTTAACATGAAAAATGTTTGAGAAGTTCTTAAATATGTCCAATAAAAATCCACACATATATATATATATACATACATATATATATATAAATATAATTATGCACTCTACCATAAGTAATCATGCACTAAAACTTTTAAGCCATTAGTCTCAAAGATTTTAACATTGAAAAGCCTACATTTGAAGCTCACAATAGCCTGACTGCTTTGTCCGTTTCGGTGTCAGGTCAGATTCTAGGGAGGTCAAGCCCTGGTTGAGCAGACAGTACCTCTGAGTAGTTAGCTATCCTGGAGAGGTGCTATAAAGAAATATGTTCTGAACAAATGAAGAGTGCAAATTGGTACCTTAAATGAGACCAAGACAGGATCCTTGCTCCTTCCATCGATCCAGTCCGTCGCCGACATGGAGCTAAAGACACCGGACGTCGGCGGAAAGATGTCCTCCTGGAAGAGTTCGGACTACAGACAGGAAAACGGTTGCAATCAGTCATCTGTAATGTGTCTGCTGATAGGCAAACATTAAGACAACTAGGTGCAGACAAGTTATTATTATTATTATTATTAAATAAATTTGTAACGTGCACAAGGTCACACCGAAATGTGAATCTGAGACGCGGATAGTCAGACGCAGTTAGAGAGAGATTCGTGTGCTTGAAAGTCAAGAAGAAGTAGTGAGTTTTGAGCCACTTTTTTAAGGAAGGAAGTGAAATTGAGCTTCGAAGAGAGAGTGGAATCCAATTCCATTCTCTGTGTTCTGAGGCATGGAATGCACACGAACCCATAACTGTTTTGCATCGAGGTTCCGCTAAAAGACTTGCAACTGATGTGTGTTCATATGCATGCATATATCCATCCGCACATACAATGAAGTCAGTTCCAATTGAACCAGTCTACCTTTCTTGGCACGATCATAGACAGCGGTTCGATGAGGTCCTTCATTGTATGCAGCTTGTAGAACCGAACGATCTCGCACCGGCAAACATCGAGCCCTCGCTTTGGCATCATGCCTGAAGAAAGAAATCAAAAAAATTCACAACAAATTCATTCATTGTGGGGCACGGTGGTGTAGTGGTGGCGTCGTTGCCTTGAAGGTGGAAGGTTCGAGGTTCGAATCCACCTCAAGTCGCCGCGTAGGGACCTTGGGCAAGTCCTTCACTCACAATTGCTCAGCGCTTCGGCGTGAAACTCCGATGCAGTGTCTGCGCTGTAGTCAGGAGCGCCTCTGAGTAGCGGTTGAGGGCTGGAAGAGGCGCTAGCACAAGTGTGCATACAAACAAACAAAATCATTCGTAATTAATCTTCTATAGAATCAAATGCGATCAAACGCATCTGAGCAAACCCAAGGCGTAAGGCCTATATAGACAGTGGGAGTCCATTCCATACCATGGGTCAATAACTAAGTGCAGTTCCATATGTATTTGTTTCATTACATTTAATTTAAGATATTTATATAGCGCCTCTTCAAGAGCATAAGTACCTCCTCAGAAGCGTTCCCGACCCAACTCTGATTCAGTGTTGTGCACAAGACCAAAAATCCAAGACCAAGACCAAGACCAAGACCGAGTGTTCCAAGACCAAGACCAAGACCAAGACCGAGTGTTCCAAGACCAAGACCAAGACCAAGACCGAGTGTTCCAAGACCAAGACCAAGACCAAGACCGAGTGTTCCAAGACCAAGACCAAGACCGAGTGTTCCAAGACCAAGACCAAGACCGGCTGGATCACTTAGATTACCGGGTAGATATTAGATTAGATGTTTGTTACATTTTATCAGAACCAAATCACACAAAGTTTTGTCGCCAAGTCTTGTCCGGTGTGGTCTCATGAACAAACCGCTGCAGCTGAAAACTCTCTCGACTGGAGCAGATGTGGCAGGAACACAAAAAACTTTTCCAACAAGGGATAAAGTCCGCCAAATCCTTGCTCCTCAATGTTTTCAAAAGTACAAATGTTACCTCGAGCAATTGCATCGATGTATTTACACTGTGTCCGGATAAAAAGTAGACCCCAAAAAGAAGTGTAATAACTCGGTCAAAACTCTTAGGATTTGTCTGAAATTTTAAGCAGAGCAACAGTGACCATATATACACGAGATCCTAAAGATGATTAGAAATATTCGTGAGTTTGTCTAATTTATGAGCGTTTAAAATGCAGCACCAAAAAATTGAACTTACCAACATGGAAAACTTGAAAAGAAGTGAAATTCAGCTATATAGTATATATGGTGCTCAAAATGTCCTTCTTGTTCACGAACACACGACCGTAGACGTAGTAGTTGTCCAGGGATACACTCGGCTTCATACCTCGCAGCTGTGGCCGTCCAGCAGTCCGGACCTCGATCCGGAGTACCAGGTGCATTTACTGGAGGGGCGCGTTTTTCGTTCACGCGTATTCATGACATCAATAACCGTATGGCGTAGGGCGCGGCTGATTGAAGAGTGGCAGATGTTTGACCAAGTGATCATCGACTGGACCATCAAACAGTAGCGTCTACGTCTACGGTCGTGTGTAATGTTGCTCTGCTTAAAATTTCAGACAAATCCTAAGAGTTTTGACCGAGTTATTACACTTCTTTTTGGGGTCTACTTTTTATCCGGACACAGTGTAGTTACTAAGGCACTAGCATCCAGGGATAACGTACTGTGCCTTTACGTTTTCTTGTCTCTTTTGATATGAAGCGAATAGAGAAGTCCTCTGTCGCTTTCTACTTAGTGGATCATCATCATCGCTGGATCTTGAAGTCATCTGGGAAATCCCGAGCTGACCACCATTTAAAAGACCGGATCTTTAAGACCAAGACCGGGCCTTCAAGACCAAGACCAAGACCAAGACCGGACCTTCAAGACCAAGACCAAGACCAAGACCGGACCTTCGAGACCAAGACCAAGACCAAGACCGCCACATTCAAGACCAAGACCAAGACCAAGACCGCAATTTTCTGGTCTCGAGACAGTCTCGAGACCAAGACCGCGGTCTCGAGACCACATCACTGCTCTGATTAAAGAGAACCCTCTTAAGAGTGGGGTAGAAAGTAACCTCAAAGGTTATAGGCATTCGACGTAGTTCCACCGGGAGCCCATTCCAGGTTCCAGGGCCAACGACAGAAAAGGCACGGCGCTGCATAACAGAAGTGCGCTACCAGGGACAAGAAGCTCAGCCTGCTAAGAAGGTTCAACGCTTAGAGTGGAAAAGCAGAGCTCCTGTAATAGACGGGGCAACACCCGTGAGACAGCGCCAAATCAAGGAAGAGATCCGGCAAGTGATACACTGTGAGAAAGGGAGCAAGATGCAAGGATGCAAGACCATGTCAGTGACAAGGCTGAATCTTCGGATGCGACAATAAGGCGTGCCACTGTGCGCAAGACTGATCCAAACACCCAACCCGAGTCCCGAGTCACAGGAAGATTACTACCGTGCGTGTGCATGCTTGCGTGTGTGTGTGTGGGGCCTTTGGACAACCCCTCTGACTTGATGCACTGAATAAGCTGGTGCCCTGTGCTGGGTTTCAATTTAAACTCTAAAAGTTTGGGACCCACAATCATAAACTAAAAGCCAGAAAGAACTTACCAAGACCTCTCTGCGGAGAGCTTGAAAGGTATTGACAGAGATAATGGAAGTACGGAGCATTCTCGACTATCTCGTAGTATCGTATGTTGCCATCACCCTTCAAACAGAAAATAGTTTACTAAAAATGTAATGTATAGCAAACTGTAAATGCTAAAACGAAGCAATTGGATCCTAGGTACTAGGCAAAAAATATATATGCACTATGCAGCCATGAAAACAGATTAGTAAACTCCTGGTGAAGTCATGGGCCGAGACCTAGGGGGGACGGTCCCCCCCAATAAAAGTGTTGCGGGGGACGGCCCATGCATTTGTCCCCCCCAATGTTTGAGCGTCAAGACTTTTTTGGCGGCGAAAATAGAAAATTTCGTCGAGATTTGGCCAGATGACTAAAAAAAAAAAGTCATCAACTTTTTTGGCGGCGAAAATACAATTTTTTTTCGAGATTTCACCGGTCGTCAAAAATTTTTCGGAAAATCTCGCGTCTTTCCGTCCCCCCAATTCTCGGCCCAGGTCTCCTCCGCCTATGGGTGAAGTACGTTAAGTTCAAAAATAAAAATGGAACTACCTGATGTGAAATAGAGTTGGAACACACTATATATATTGTCCCTAACATGTTTGTCTTGAATACATCAGGCGACAAGAGAGAGGAGACACTGGAGAGGATACATCAAAAACTGTCGCCAGAGTTCTAAGAGCTGACGGCACCAGGTGACCAGGTGAACATGTTTGTCAAGAATTTAATGAAGCCAATAATATCTTGGGCCATGATTTTAAAGTCTCCAAAGATCGCACTTACAATATCGTCGAAATGACAGAATAACTATGTTAAAAAAAATTCAACGCTGGCATTAAAAGCAAGGGTAAAGCTAAATGGGTGAAATAAGACTTCAATAAGACAATTTAGCAATTGTTGACGGCAAAAAGCTCTGAAGTATTGTTCATACTTTTCCAGCTAAAAAGACGATCTTGGTGTCGTAATCGAAATGAGGAAAGAGGATCCCACTGGAAACGTCAAGGTTTTCAATTCTCAGAGGCTTGAACGTGTTATCCTAAATAAAAGACAAACACCTCACCTTTTCACAAACACAATATATAGCAAAGTAAGTCCAAAATACTAAAACCAGATCAGATAAGGCGATTGCAAATAGGGACATTTATGTACCGTTATATTCATAATCAATTACCATTAACCTTTAGAGACTACTTTCAACTTAATACCAATGTTCAAGATCGTTGCTTGAGAAATGCTAACTTTTTTCTACTCCATTTGCCCGTATGTGTTATGTATATATATATATATATATATATATATATATATATATATATATATATATATATGTGTGTATATATATACTATATATGCATGTATACTAGTTAAGCTTGCATCTAATAAATGTATCGGACCTAGAACCTGGAACAGTATTCCTCTTAATATCCGGACCCTGCTATCTTTTCATCTATTCAAGCGTGAGTTTTCTGTTTATATCCAACAGGGATAATAGGACCAATTTTGTGGGAAATGTGATCAGTTTAAAATGGGAGTGTGCACTTGTGTTCGTGTATGTTACTGACTATTCTGTACACTATTTTTTCTAATTTACTTACTTTTCGTTTGTATATATATGTATATATATATATATATATGTGTGTGTGAATATATATATACTATATATGCATGTATACTAGTTAAGATTTTTTTGTGTTAACTATTCATTTCAATTTCGGCCGCATTTCTCATTTGTTTCTTCCAACGCTCTCAGGTGGCCCTGGCTAGCGGGACCTTCGGCCCCTTTTGGGTCTCCTGGGTAGATCTATGCCAACATGTTTGCTATAGTCTGTTATAACTACGAAATGTTACGATTATTGGTTGCCGAATAAAATGTTATGTTATGTTTATTCATAGTCGTACAAACAATTTTTAAATAATGATATAAATAACAGAATAAAAATAAAAAACAAAATAATCACGTTATGGTTGCCTAAAAGAGATCATTTAAATAACCCAACAAAGGCATAAAGAAGAAGTCATATTATCATAATATATTGTGGGGCATGGTGGTTAAGTGGTGGGTGCGGTGATTTGAACCCTGAGGGCTCCAGGTTCAAATCCACCTCAAGCCGCTGCGAAGTGACCTTGAGCAAGTACCTTTAGGCACCATGGTAATGGCATGTGCCATGTACGGCACCATAGAAATTGTTATTATCATTATTATTATTATTCACTTGCTTGCAATTGCTCGAGTGCATCGAGAGTAGAGAGCAAAAATGGGCGCCATATCAAATGCGAGAAATAAATAAATAAAATAAATATGAAAAATAAAACAAAAATCAGGGTATTATCCTATTTATTTTTATTCAAAATAGGATAAAACACAGGGTATTTTTAATTCAAAATAGGATAGAAACACAGGGTATTTTATTCAAAATAGGATAGAACACGGGGTATTTTTATTCAAAATAGGATAAAAACACAGGGTATTTTATTCAAAATAGGATAAAAACACAGGGTATTTCATTCAAAATACGATAAAAACACATGGTATTTTATTCAAAATAGGATAAAAACAATGTCATGAACTTACGATGCTCCAGACAGCGATCTGTCGCTCGCTCATCTTTGAAAATCCGGTCGAAAATAATCGAACCTTGTCGAGAAAGATGACCTTTGAGGCCTTTGACCCCTGGTGACCTTCTCCTTGCTGAAACACCAGAACAGTTTTAAAAATACTTGAATAGTCTAAGAATACTGCAATGATCAAAAATAAAATAATTTGTATGTTATATTACTAATTACTACTTGAATCTATTCCACTACTGCGTAGAAATATCTTTGCGATCATATTTTAGATTTCAGGAATATAACCTTAGTTGAATTCAGCTCCTACTTACTCCGCAATTGAAAACCATTCTCTCAAATCGTTTTTAGTGCTGTCAGGTCGAGAACACGTATGAGGAGTTTTTCTTGAAGTGGCGCTATATAAATTTGTGATTACTATTAATGGCATGCATCAATGGTGCAGTGAAAGCCAACCATAAGGGTCAACTCAACCTTCCATTCGACAGATGGCATTGCTAAACTGAACAGTAGGATGTGATGGGCGCCTTGCATGGCCACCGACTGTTAAATTCGACTCACGCAATAACTTGTTATCATTCATTCATACTATGAATTGTAATGATTGTGCGGTTTGCCAGATTGAAAAAAACCAACTTAGACATTATCATTTAGCTTGAATATATGGCATTCTCTTGGTATCGTGTAAAAAAGTCTTATTATTATTATTATTATTATTATTATTATCATTATTATCACAATTGTCATCTGTTTTTTCTCATTGTTATTCAAAGTCAATGAATTGCTTACGGCGACAATGCTTCCTTCGCGCGGATCAATCACCCGAATCTGTTTGTCTTTGCAAGTAGTGGCAAACAGACTGCCATCGCGATTCCACGAGATTGAATGAATAGTGTCCGGATGAACAGTTATGATTCGGACACATTCAGCTGTTGCGATGTTCCAGATAATGCACTACCAAACGAGAGAAAGAACGCACTCATTCCTAGCTAAAACAGTATTAGTGCTTTCTGAAAATTATATAAATAAATTGTATTCTAAAGTTATTTGAATCCGGAAACTTTTGTTCATTCAGTTGAATCGGTTAACAAAAGTTCATATTTTAAACATAGAGGTGGCTTAAGCAAAAATAACATTGTAAGCAACAATAGGGATTTATCACCAGAATGCTGTGTAGATGACTTGTTTGATGCCCATATTTTAGTAATCTAATTCAAATTGTGATTTAATTTGTATGTTATATTACCCAAAGAAAAGTCTGTAGGTTTGCAATAGAACCTTACCTTGTGATCGTTACCAGCGCTAAGCAGAATGTCTTCGGCGGTTGGATGCCACTCTATGTAGCCGACTTTCTTTGTGTGTCCCTGAAGATCTAGGAGCCAGTCCGTCAAGTTACCAGTAAGTTCGTCTGCAGGGATCTGCCAGATCTTAATCTGCAAGACGACAAAAGAACACAATTCTCAAACACTGTGGAAGAGCTGATTGCTCGAGAGCAGGCAAGAAGCTCTTCCAGAAAGTACAATTCTTTGGTCATTGCATTCATCAGCTTCTGCCACCTCCTCGCAAGAACAAGTATCTACTTTGCAAGAGAGGACAGCCTTTCCTGCTGCCTCTCGTTAAATCAAATTTGTTAAAAAACAGTTTCATCAGCAGATGCATTTTCATTAATATTAAGCTATGCATGAGTTATTTCTTAAACTGCTGTTATCTATCATAATCTTTTAAAATGTATGTAATCGTTTGTGCTGTGTAATGCATGTGCACTTGTCTGGAATGGACTTACTAACAGTTTTCATACACTGATATCATAAGAAAGTCATGGTAAAAATTTTGGGACTTTAGTCCAGAGTAAATGCCTTTTGTAAATGAAAAAATCTTTTGGTGGGAAATCGCAAATAAGAATTTAATCTGTTTCTACCTGCTGCAAAAATCATATATTTTCGCCTTAATACATCAGGTGGTGTAAGACAGTTTGAGAAACAGCGATCCAAAGGTTCAGACGCATATAAATAAACATAAAACTCAATAATTATGGTTTTAAGCACAAATCCATTTTCAGGCTGATTCAGAAAGCGACAAATGGTCCCATACTCGATCGAGGTGACATTTAGAAAATGTCCGACTGACCGTCGTGTCATCAGAACTCGAAGCGATCATGTAGTCGTTGAACGGATTCCACTTGATGTCCGTCACCGGTCCTCTGTGTCCGCAGACCTTCGGCGTGCTGTTCGAAACGCGGCCAATCTGTCACAGAAGAAGAGCAGTCTTCTAGGATAGAGGTATTGCATCGCATATACAAATTTCTAGAGCGCATCTCGCAGAACAGACTATTCAGAGGAGCTCTCAGCACAGAAGCCGACCAGGGGAAAAGAAATGTCTTGAGAGAACGAGAGGATGTTGAGATGATCCAAGACGTGAGCTTATGGCTCTCGCAGAAGAGGGGAAAGGTCATTCCATGTGCAGGGACCTATCACAGCAAATTGTTTGTATGTGCACTTGCTATAGTGCCCCTTCAAGCACCCTACACAGAGGCGCTCCCGACTGCAGAGCGGACACTGCATCTGAGTTTCACGCCGAAGCGCTGAGCAATTGCGAGTGAAGGACTTGCCCAAAGTCCCTACGCGGCGACCTGAGGTGGATTCGAACCTGCAACCCTCCGGCTGCAAGGTAACGAACATGTCCACTACACCACCGCGCCCCACGATGCTCAGCTTTGAGCCAAGGCACATCGAACACGAGGGACAGTGAGGTAAAAACGGTTGGTATGAAGTGTCTGCGACTTCATTTTCTCCACCTCGGCATATGAGACGGGTGACCAGGCCTCTCCTCTGCCATATCATCTTCCCATGGACAATGCATAATCAGTACACTCATCATAGAGCTCTGAGTTGACTTTTTCATTGTCTTTATGCTCTTCGGCCAATGGGGAGCTGCTGGTCCCTCGAACCCGCTCTGCTACCAGACAGCGTCGAGCCTTCTCGGTTGTTGGCCCGTCCACATAGAATGGGCTCCCACTTGCGCTACGCCTACTACCTCGGAATAATTTGCCTGCTTCCTACAAGTTGCTCAAGACCTATCTTTTTAGCTGTGGCTGGACTGGGAGCGCCTCTGAGTAGGCTTCTTGAAGGGGCGCTATATAAGTTTTCGGAATGAATGAATTATTAGGTAACAATAGGCTACTACAAATAATAGCTAAATGGCCAATCAGCAATAATAATGGACATGCCCCAAGAGGATAATTATTCAGAAACTTCGCTTAGTAAAATCTGGCTGCATACGAATAGCGAGGGAGTTAGATAGCCTAAGCCTTCCAAGTATTCCGTTTATCTATGAAATTGGGTAATACATCAGCGCATTTATTATTAGGACATACACTCTGAAAAGCAACCACACAGTGAAAGATTTAATGCCTGGCCAATGTCAGGGACGCGAGGAGCCATGGCATTCCAATCCAAACAATCCGGACGTTATCCACTAATGGAAGAAAAAGAAACCCCTCCAACACTCTTCCACCATCACTCTGGAAAGGCCTCCTCCCAGTGAGCCACCTCCATTCCCTGATCAGTGGATGCAAGGTCAAAACTGGAGCAAAGCAGTAATAAACAGCTCTGTGTTATAATGGGATTGAAATGAAAGGATAACCAGCTAAGGTGAATTAATTATTGTGCATGGTAAAATGGAAGGTAAGGAAAACCAACCTAGAAAAAAGGATTTAATACTATATAACACCATCCACTTCGCTCATCCAACAGACTTGACCTCTTGATTCCCTGTTCTAGAACTGCTATGGCTCAGTCCCAATCATTTGCCTCAATTGGTCCAAGGTTCTCTTTTGAGTGCACTTTCTCCTTCTGTTTGTTCTACACATCTGTCTGGCAGTCTCTCTTCTTCCTTCACTCTTCTCAAAATCTGCTTCTTTTTGCGATGGCCTTGCGCACTGGGAGCGCCTCTGAACAGTTCACCCTACTAGAGGCGCATCATAAATTATTAAACACAATACAATACAACTAAGACCGATGAAATAATGCATGACCAAATGCACAAAACCAATGAATAGCTGATATAATGCAATGATGAGCAATGCAATAACGCAATAATGCAATGATGAGCAATGCAATAATGCAATGATGAGCAATGCAATAACGCAATGATGAGCAATGCAATAACGCAATGATGAGCAATAATGCAATGATGAGCAATAGTGCAATGATGAGCAATGCAATAATGCAATTATGAGCAATGCAATAATGCAATGATGAGCATTATAGTTTTTCTCTAGCATCATCAGCAGCAGTGAATGACTTAATATCAAAAGCAAGAACTCCAAAACTACGACCAGATGACTGATTTGATGACTACCATGGACCACATGGAAAGAGATACCAGCCAACAGTTGACTGGATAAGTTGATGCCAGCAGGAATGTAATCAGGAAAATATTTAGGAATGTTTCCATTTGGGGCTTTTCCAGAATATACTAACTTTTTCACTTTTACTAATTTATGCTTGAAAATCATGTACCATGCCTGGATACAGTACATCAAGAACACTTATTCATTCATATACTTATCCATCCGTCCATCCATCCATCCATCCAGTCGCACTCAATTCCCACCCACACAAGCCCCCATACATCCGTCCATTCTTCTGCCCGTCCATCCAACCATCCATCCATTCACTTATTCATCCCTCCACTCACTCACCTATTCATCCATCCATCCATCCATCCACCCCCCCCCACCCACTCGCCTGTCCATTCCAACCATCCATCCATCCATTCACTTATTCATCCATCCATCCATCCATCCATCCATCCATTCACTTATTCATCCATCCATCCATCCATCCATCCATCCATACATCCACCCATCTATCCACCCATCCATCCATCTACCATTTGATTTGTCCATACAACCACTCAGCTATCCATCCATCCAAATTAATCAAATAAATATCTCCACGAAAACAATGCCTTGAAAATCACCACAGCATATTCTGTTATATTATAAAGCTAAACATAATGGGGGCAGGGAAAGGCGACTGAAGGAGTAGTTTACCTTTTCAATCGGTACAACGGCAAACACCCCTCCTCCAGCCGATTCCACTATGACCGCCAGGAACTTTGGATTGACCGCACAGACGTTCCCGTCCTGCGCATTTCTCATGATCTTTAGACCCTCGTAGCATTCGTCCTTCTTCGCGGCACAGCCGTAGACGTGACGAAACTTTGATTTCCTAACCAATGACATCTGCAACAATAGACACAATAACATTGTAAAAAAATATATTATGACACCCGGAACAATAGATGTGCAATAACATCAGTAACAATGGATGCAATGGCATCAGTAACAATAGATGCAATGACATGTGACAATAGACGCAATGACCATTATAACAATAGAGGCCATAACATCCCCTGCAATAGAAGCATTGACACCTGTTCACCATAGGTAATCCTATAATGGCATCCTGTTACAAAAAGAATAATCACATCTGTTACAATAGATACAATGATATTTGTTACAATAGACCCTGGACATTTTGCAGGACACAATTTTCCCGGCTAAACAAGGGGGTCAGACGGTTAGAGTGCTCACCTTACAAGACTTGCTTACAAGTGTTCAAATAACTTCAAGCCTCCTAGAGCCGAGAAGGTTACTCTTCTACTCAAGATAGTATTGTTAAGAAGCTCAGATTTCGGTTTACACCAGGAGAGCAAGAGTCAATATTTAGCATAATCAAGTAAGTCCCTCAAGTCAAGTAAGATCAGTAGTCATTAATTAAGCACCTCTATCATACTGCAGCTTTTTTACTTGATAATTTTTTTAGCACAGTGCTCAATGCAAAACTCCACAACACATTAAATGATCCATCAAGAAATTGCCCATTCCAGAACATGACGCCCAAGGTTTCGAACTCAAGACAGTACAATAGCAGCTCGTCCTACCCTTCGTCCAATATTCACAAGTGACAACACACAACTGCCCAATACAGCATCAATGCACTAGCAATTGAGTGTGGAGGACTTGCTAAAAGTCCCAAAACACTGTAACTGCCACGGCACAGTCCTGATATTCCAGGTTGAGCAGTGTTTCATTTAGGCATCTACAGCAGGGGAGGAAGTTCCCCAGAAATTACTTCCCACCAGAAAAATTTGACAAATTGATCTTAGTTTTTCTTACTGTTTACATTATTTTTGTTTACCCCGAGGTATACAGGATCCCTCAGGGACTTCACTAACGCCTAATATAAAATCAAAAGTCTGGAAAGGTCCTACTCATCTTCTGTTTCTTGGTCTGCGAAAGTGCCCTTAAAGGCCACAGCATTATAGCGTTGCATCATGAGCGAGATTCGTTGAAACAAAAATGTTGTCTCCCGTGAGAATTTACATTATTGTATTAATTACATTATTATTATTACTGTAAGTTTATTCACTGAAATCTTAGACGATTCTTATCAGCACTGAAACAGAAGAGCAATTTTTAAAGATTATAGCTTGAAATGTGACTGTCACCTCCAGATAGTGGCGTAGCTAGGAATTTATGATGGGGGTGGAGGGGTTGGGGTTCTATGGCCTTGCCGGATGCCCTTTCTGACACCAACCCAACAGTATTACAGTAAATAAAAAGGGAATAAAGTAACAACGGGAATAAAGTAAGAAAAACAATTGTTACAACAAGCAATTGTTTTGTTTTTTCTTATTTAAGTGGATAAATAGCCTTTAAAAATTCTTTTTTCCTAGGCAATGTAATGTAATGTAATGTAATGAAGACAATTTATATAGCATCGTCAGTAGCAAGCTACTTCAAGGATGCTTTACACACAAATGTCATAATACAAAATTGTCAAAGTTCGGCGTGAATGCAAACGGCTCAAAGCAGGTGCAGCTTTAACTGTTTTCTAAAAGCAAATGGGGAGGTTTAACCCCCAAAAGCCCCCTTGTCAACGCCACTGCCTCCAGAAACCTTGATTCGCCCCCTCCCACGTCCCAGAAGAGGAAGACTACCTTGAACACTGCAGGTCGAGCACTTCTGTGAAGGAAGTCAATGCAGTGATAGCAGAGGATGAAATCAGCTCTCATGTTGAAGGGGAAGTAACCGTCATCATGTTACATAAGAGGCCAACCATTAATCAATCAATAAAGATCCTTATCAATGGGGAGGACTCAGTTTTCATCTCGACCAACCTACAAGTGGACCATCCATTAGTCCACTCACCCCTCATCATTCACACGCCCCCCCATGCCAGGACTGAGACACAAAATCAATCTCTTCATCCCATGCAAAACCCAGCACTTTCACAATCTGACAAAAGACACTTATACATACTACGTGCAAGTCATTCATTCATTCATTCATTCATTCATTCACTCACTCACTCATTCATTCGTTCATTCATTTATTACTTTCTCCAATTCGTAGCAGGATTCTGGTGGGGGAATTCACCTACATGTTTTTACTTCTTTTTGAAGACCTTTCTCATTTCATGAGCCTGTCACACTAAGAGTGCATCTGAATACCTCTGCAGTGAGAAGCACTTTATAAATGTTCATATTAGATTATAGATTAAATTAATTCATTCTGAGAATTTATATAGTTAGGCACCTTAATGCACTTGCTATCAGATCACCTAGATAGTAATGTGTGTGTAGTGTCCTCTAGACTACAGGTACTTGAGATGCACTATAACTATATGCACTATAGTCTATAGATATATCAAGAGTCTTAATACAGAGGTACATATTACACACACACACAAATCTATGACAGTAGCTTCTAATTAATTGCAATAAAAAGTCATAAACTGTGATATATACATAATATTACATATATATATATATGATGATATAAGAAACATTAGAAACACTTTACGTCAATGCAGTCCAGATAGAGAGCCAAATCTATTACAGTAATTCCTAGATAATAGTGTTAAAAATTTATAACAGTGAGATATGTTTCTTGATTGTGACAAAATTTATATCCAACTTTCACCACTCCATGTCAGTGCAATCTAGGCTTTAAAAGTCTGACCTTTTGTGTACTCTAGTACTTAGGGCCATAAATTATATCAACGTATGCAAAAAATCGTATTTTCGACCCCCTCCTTCCTCTGTTGCAACTCGTACATTTCGCGGACCCCCATGTGCATGTACAAAATAAGCTCTTCCCCTTATTTACAAAAAGTTAAAATTAGCTAAAGTCAACTATTACGGTTCCATACAATTTACCATTGGTTACTATTTAGTTTCATTAAACATAATATTTGATAGTCAATTTTTTTAAAACTGTTTTGGTTTAGTGTTTAGATCTGAACATAATTTAATTATAATGTATTAAAATGCCACTGGATGACTATAGGACAATACAGTTTTAAATACGCTAATTCAGACATCACAATCAGACATTCATTTGCGTAGGCCTACATACATTTTCTCGAGACCTCTTCCCTCCGTACGAAAATCACCTAAATCCAGCGACTCCCTACCCTCCCTGCATTTGTAATAATATATGGACAGCCAATTATCTAATAAATTCCATGTAATTTCCATTTAGACAAGTCATCAACAATTCTATATTTTCGTAATAATAGCTTAAATTACATAGCCAAGGAGGTTGGTACACAACGACAGAATTCTGTACACTTCTGATGTACAAGATAAAATGTTTAATTTGCTTAGGTCACTGACAGTTAATCATTATTCTAAGAATTCCTAAAGTGCCTCTTCAAAGCCAAGCAAAGGGCACCAGCTTATTCACAATCACAAGCGCTGACTCATTGGACTGGATAATAGTTAGATTCAAGTACAATTCCATTACCAATTTCAGATGACTTCCTATAAATTCCACAGCATTAATATGAAAGGATCTTTTGTAAAAACTCTAATCTCAGTAATTCTACTACATTGCAATCGTAACACACAAGGTGTAATCCAATAGTTGCCTCAATTTGATTTTTACACCTTTTGTCAATAGCAATTTGGACAAGACTGGTTATACTCTAAAATAGTTCAGAGGGCCCTGCAAGCTGCTAGATTTGAATATCATGATACAAACACACCAAAAATACTAATAGGCACATTAATAGCAGTGTCAATATTAACAATAGTATAAATACGCACAAATACATATTTTAATAGACTGTTTAACATTCATATCAATACAGAAATCGTAAGACACTTCGGATAAGTGACACTCAAAAATTTAAGTATCAACACTTAAAATTCAATAAAAAGAATCAAGAAGACAGCGAAGAACACTTTGTCATCCTTATTTAATGCAGTCATGTTCACATCACACTGCTGGAACATGCAGCTGAGTAGAACAAAGTCACAAACACAACTTCTCCAAACATTACCTTATTAAAGGCCAACCAGGGTGAGAATCACCGGGAGGGATAGAGGGTTTCAACCCCCAAGTCTTTCTCAGAGCCCCATAGCACAGTCTGTTTTTCACACCCCAATTCCAAGTGGATTATAGTCCAACCCCCAACCAGGGGCGGATCCAAGGGGGCCAATTCTTTATTTTTGACCAGCTATTCTGGCTCGGAAAGTTGACGTGGCCCCCCATGAGTAATTCCGTAAGCCCTCCACACACACATGAAATCCGCACACAGGGCCCCTACGGCTAAAAAAGGTCATCAGATTTTTCAACGGCCAAGACGAAAATTTCTCCCTGCCCCAAGACCAAAAATTTTGGCCCCCCTTTGAAAATTCCTGTATTCACCCTTGCCCCATCCCCCAGTTATTTCTCCATAATTCTCACACTGAGGCTAACCCCAAATGTTTGGCGGTGTAGCAATTTCTGTGATTAAATAATTAGTTTAAAATTCATAGATGGCAGATGAAAGAAGTTTTCAAGCAAGTCTGCACTGCCACTGCTTAGACCTAACATGATCCGATGGAAGTTGAAAATAGTTTCACAGATGTCCCAACTGAATCTGCGATGATTCAAAAGTGGCCGAGTCAAGCCCGGGCTGTGGTATGTGCTTGTGAATAAGCTAGTGCCCTGCGCTTGGCTATCTCTTGGCTATCGAGTGGCGCTTAGGAAATCTGGAGATTACGACTATGTAATCAACTATTCCTTTCCTTCCAAATGGAATTCGCCTGTACCTGGAAATCATGTCAATCACGAGTAGCTTTGAACCGTACAGTGAGATAGTTCAATGGAGAGACCAGTAGAGAGGGAGGGCCAGATGAACCCACTGGAATGGGTCAAAGATTGAATCTGGCCAACGAGCAGAGTGTGCTCATCGATCCATTTGCCTCACAGCCACCAAGCGGCTATGGAATAGGTTCCTTTGTCACAGTGCTTGTTCTCCACTCCAACTCTTTCTAAGCACATCTCAAAACTGTCCCTTTTTAGTCGTACTGGGGTCGGGAGCACTTCTGAGTAGTCACTGCGAAGGGGCATTACATAAATCCTCCAATAAATGAATTAATGAATAAATTTTGAAAGGGACAACTCTCCCTGACAGAAAGTAAAAGGGAAGGGGATCCTTTACGAAAAGCATCAATTGATGTAGATTAAATGCAGATAAATCATAAATGAAAAAATTAGAACTGTAATACATACCTGTCATAACAAGCAGTTAGCAATGATTGATTGCCAAAATGCTTAGTGAGCAGTTTGAAATTAATGGGGTCTACATTTCTAAATTGGCCTGCGTATATTACCAGCTAATTTGCACAGACCTGATTCTTTACTTCATGCAAATCAAGTTTCACACCTCATCTTAGAAATTGACCAATTTTATCATTTGTTCAATCTTTCATTCAGTTTACGTCCTACAGACGATGGTAGGCCTACTGTTCAACTGTTCATTGGACAAACTTCGGGTTTTTTATTTGGCAGTGTTCGATTGCCATTTGCATGATCATTACACACAAATAGGGGAAATAATATAATTTAAATAGGCATATAAATAATAATAACCTTCGTCTATTTTTCAAACTGACACAACATAGTATGATTACAGTCAGCAATGAACGGATGATCAAAGTAATTACAGGAGTCGAATTAGGAGTCGGCATCCATGCAAGGTCTCAATCACGTCCTACTATATACTCAGTTGACCAATGCTAACTGCTGAATGGAAGGTTGAGTGTATCTTTTGGGACGGTATATAGCGGGAGGCGATCCCACATATGTGAGCTCTTTGTGCCAGTGTTTATCCTTACCCTAAACCCTCCTAAGACTTCTAACCTCAACATGTAATCTCTTACGGTAAGCTAGATAAAAGTAAAATACAGCAACACTTGATAACATTAAACAGTTGTTGAAGACTTTTTCAGTTGATCTCGGCTGCGAGTGCCTCTGAGTAGGCATCCTGAAGGGGCGGTATATAAATTCTGATTGATTGATTGATTTATTGATTGATTGATTATGCACTGACCTTGTTAATACGATGCGGAAGAGTTTCGTTGAAGTTGTCACCGTCTGATGGGAGACGATTTCGCAAAACTTCGTTGACCCGATTCAAATTAAACCTAAACGTGTTATTCATTTCATTGGTATACAGCTCCCGAACAGAACAGACTCACGGTTAATCTTATCTCCAAAACTCGTATCCCATTAAGTCAATCAATTGAATAAGACCACGAGCAGATACTTTTTACGAAACGGGTAACCTATTAGCCGACGACAATATGAGAAGCTTTCCAAAGTTTTCTTTCCATACCCTCTTCAAACATCTACTGATATTTGTTCAACGATTGTAACTGATATAACTTTCCTCAGTTCTAATTTTTAGTATACATCTCGTATCTGTGCTTGTCACTAATGAGGTGCACATCTGTCTGAGACTTCAAGCCTGCACATAATTAATCTCTCACTGTAAGCTAGACAAAAATAAAATCATATCAACTTCCATTCTTGTTGACGAGCCAGACAGTTTAGTTACACTCAGATAGTTAGTTGTAGGGCAGCGTAGATTTGGATTAAAATCTATGCTTTGGATAGCTGCTTTATCTAAACCTGTCGCCCATTCAATTATGATAGACTAGGTTTAAGCATGGACAAAATTGCTAATGGGTCCACTGGTCAAGTTAATCTATAAAACAACTGCCAAGTCTAACAGCTTCTCCAAGAAATTTGAAGTAGACACTTCATGGCGTTTCAAGCAGTCTACTAAAAAGGGTTGCAATTTATTATAAGCCTAGATCCATCTGATTAAGAAGACAAAGTCCGGAAGTAAAGAACCAATTATAGACCAGATCAGACTATTATGCATTTATGCAGCATGGTCATGCAGAAAACATTGTGTAGAAAAACGTTTATCTTATTACCAAAACATGAAGCAATGAAATTATAAGCAGCTGCAACCATTGCTTGCGAGAAAAAAAACACAGTTGCCAGACACAGGCAGCGTAGAGACTTATAATTCTCAGAAATTACAATTTGTAACCAAATTTTATTCATAGGCCTACCTACCCTTTCATCTTTCAATTCTTCACTTTAAAAGTCAATTTAATCCTCTATCTCACACCAAATCTCTGAATTACCACAAACAGGCTAGATATCTATGAACCAAAGGAGCAAATGCAATTAACATCCAATTACAGATACAATATACGTAAACTGTAAGAGATTCTTAAAATGGCACAACTGTCAGCTTATCCACAGACGCTTAAGTATGCTCCCTTAAATGCCTATAAATGTGTGTCTGCAACACAAGCACAGCACAATATAGATACTGCTATGCAATATGCTGCATCCCAACACACATACATGTATATGCATATACACATGCATATACATGTATGCAAATCCTTACACTGGCATATCGGCCCATACACTGCTGTTGACACTATCATAATGCTGCAACCGTACGCAATGCTGACCGGTCCCTGGCTAGCGAGGACACATCCCCGACCGGCAACGACTGCAAGCGATGGCGTCCTTGCAGCAGGCGCCGGGACACATCGCTGGTGCCAACTGGGTTCTTCTGTCGCCTGATTCTCATCGCTGCATTATGAGTCACAACAACTTTTTATCTAGCGCCGGATTTTTTTCAAACCCTAAGGATTGCTGAATGCTGATGCAATAGCATCCGCCCAGATTTTGAACAATTAAAACAGCTACGCGATTGAAGGCCAGTTTCTCAAGTACTGTAAAATGACACAAAATAAAAGCAGATGGCCTGCTTCAGTGATATGGCTCGAAGCTATGCAAACTTAGCTAACGCTCGCGCAGTTCTGCTTAGGCCTACCTGCTACACTAAACGCAATTAAACTGTAGGATTCTATATAGAGTCCTTGGTCTAGGCCCTACACGAAATTATACCTGTTGTTGAATGGCATGATTAAAAATGGCATGAACGAGGTGCAACTTTGTAAAGCATCAAAGAAAATCACGATAGACCGAATACCTTCTTATTCCAAAGGCAATGATGACCAAGGATTTAATCCAATTAAATTATCGCATTTTTATTTAGTTGATTTAAGTTACGTTAACTACTTAAAGTTTATGTTTATATTTTGTTCTTTCTAAGGCATTTCGATGCCACCATTTTACGTCATTTCCTGAGCGCCGAATACGTCATATAGAAATTGGTAGCTATCAAACAAATCATATAGCGCTATATTTTCTATAGCGCCAGACTAAAAACTGGTTCTCATGAGTTTCTCATCAGTCGTAATATATATGAGGTCGTTGGTCGCAACTTATGGTTGTGAATGATGGATCATCAAGAAATCTGATGAGATAAGGATAAATGGATTTGAAATGAAACCAAATGAAACTACTGAGGCAGATACTAAGAATTTCACGGACTGCAAAGAATACCAATGAATAGGTACTGGAACAAAATGTAAATGGCACAGAACGTCAGCTTTTAAGCAACATTAGCCCAAAACAAGGAAAATGAAATACTTTGGTCACATCATGAGCAAAAGTGAAAACTGTTTGGAACACGTGGAAGCATGGGCGGAGTCTATCAGGGGCTGGGGGCTATAAGCCCCCCCCCTCAAGAAGACCCAGATTCTTTTTTTTACCGTGTATGTGGTATATTTTCTCGGGTTTACCCCCCCCCCCCACACCAAGAAGACGCATAGCCAGAAATTTAACGTTTTCACTCTATTATAATAGTTATTTTACAGGCTGAGAATCAAGGTATGGCCTTTCTATAGTCACTGGAAAAGGCCATTGCGACAAAGTTATTACCATCCTGAAGTGTCTTCATTGCAAGTCTGCAAGCCAAAGAAAGAATCACATGCAAGTATATTATATGTACGAGCACATGTTCCAGCATCCTTCAAGATTTCTACTCAGTGTTCCCGACTACAGCGTGGACACTAAATCGGAGTCTTAGCTGAAGCTCATGAGCAACTGCGAGTGAAGGACTTGCCCAAGGTGCCTACGAAGGTTACGAGATGGCTTGAGGTGGATTCGAACCTGCAACCCTCTGGTTGCAAGTCAACAAACATCACACTACACCACTGTGCCCCACAAAGTGTACTTGTGTGTTAAAGCATGAATTCTGAAAGTGATGGACAGAGCTTGCATTCGTCATTGTCAACCTGCTTGCTTCCCTAAACACAGGGAATGGGAAAACCGACATGACGACGATTAAACCTTTCAAGTATCAGTTTAACCTTTCTGGTGTTATCCACAGGAATAAACTCCATACGGCAAATTTTTCAGCATTCCCAACATATTTGATTAAGGTTTGTCATGGGCCGAGACAGTCGAGACACCAAAATCAGTTATTAGTCGGGTCAATATACGACATGACCCCAAAAAAATTGCAAGAAAACGTTTTATGACGATTTTCCGTTGTCATAGGTCTGGTGATGAACATACTAAAAGTTACAAGAAATCGGACCACGGCAAGTGGTCTAATTTTGGCGGGAAAAAAGATGGCCGCCAATTGGACAAGGCATGGAATCTGGAAATGGTACTGTTGGAAGCAAATCATGTAATAATTTGCTAACATGCTTTTCTAGACTAATTTGACCCTCCTGAAAACGAAAATCGTGGTTAGAAAGCTTAATTTTTAGCGGTTGCATGGGAAAACAAGATGGCGGCCAAAATGAGGACCAATATTTGCTTCAAAAGGTTGTATAGTCGGGTCAATCTACGAAATGATCCCCAAAATTGTAAGAAGGTGTCTTATGATGATTTTCTGGTATCTTGGGTCTGATGTCGAACATACTAAAAGTTACAAGAAATTGGACCACGGCAAGTGGTCTAATTTTGGCGGGGAAAAAGATGACCGCCAATTGGAGAAGGCATGGAATCTGGAAATGATACTGTTAGAAGCAGATCATGTAACAATTTGATGACATGCTTTCCTGGACTAATTTGACCCGTCTGAGAACGAAAATCGCGGTTAGTAAGCGTGATTTATAGCGGTTGCATGGGAAAACAAGATGGCGGCCAAAATGGCGGCCTATTGCTTAAAAAGACTGTAAGTCGGGTATTGTATGTGATATGAACACGATTTTGCAATTTAACTTAAGATGTTACGGTTCTAGGCATGCAATGGAATCAAAGACAAGTATGTAGCACTGGAAGAAAACAAAAATGGCGGGGAAATGGCGGCCAGAATGTTGAAATTGCTATAAGTGAAGTGATGTATGCAATGGAAACATGAATTCGGACTTCAACTTAGCATTTTTTAGGTCACGGAAAGCAATGAAATCAACTTTGCAAATGTGACACTGCAAGAAAACTAAAATGGCAGCGATCGGAAGCGTTTCCGAGGAGTTCGTCAAGGGAACTTTTGGATTCGTGACAAGCGGAAGTGTCTCGGAAATGGATGGATCTTGCGGAGGAGGAGGCGGAGGAGAAGCGGAACGGGGTAGAAGGCGAACGGAATCCATCCTCCGCAATCCAATCTTCCGCCAACCCATCCACATCATCATCAGCATCATCTCCATCACAGCATGACATCAAACGGCGCTGAAGGGGGAGTTCATTCCAGACCTCGGGTCAGTCCATCGAACAAAATGTGCATCGGGTTGGTGCTGGAACGAACGGCGGCATCAACGGTCACCAAGGGCAGTCAATATCGTCTCTCTACAGAAGCCAGGCCTACGGGCACCTGCCGGGAACACACAGACAGGACAAGGGTTTGCTATCCATTACGCATCACCACCACCACAGCACCACCACCATCACCAGCACCACCATCACCCCCACCTGGAGATGGTAGTTGTTCGAATATTTTCTGCACTCCAAACGCAGATCACGCTATAGTAGAAACCACTGTTTGCACAGCGATGTTTCAGAGGTTCAGTCTGAATCGATAGCGGGAGGGATGCTGTACCTCTTCAGCTCACTGCTGATCTTCTGCGCTAGGTCCTTCGTGTTGATCTCTTCCATCTCCAGGTGGTGGTGTTGGTGGTGGTGTTGGTGGTGGTGTTGGTGGCGACCGCCATTGCCAGACAGTCGTTCGAGGCCCCCATGGGAAAGATGATCGTTCTCTTAGAGTTCCTTTTGCCAGACGAAGGCTGGCAACGCGAGGGGGAGAATAACGCAACGAGAAGAGGCTCGTAGTGTGCGGGTTGGGACTGGACGACGGCTGGAGGACACGCGACGACGACGATGGAACAGCGGATGGTAGGGGCAGTCCCCTTCGGGCGTATACATATAGGGTTCGTGTGGTGAGTTGAATGTTGCGTCACGGATAGCAAACCCTTGTCATGTTTGTGTGTTCTCGGCAGGTGCCCGTAGGCCTGGCTTCTGTAGAGAGACGATATTGACTGCCCCTGGTGACCGTTGATGCCGCCGTTCGTTCCAGCACCGACCCAATGTACATTTTGTTCGATGGACTGACCCGAGATCTGGAATGAACCCCTCTCCAACGCCGTTTGATGTCATGCAGCATGCTTTGATGGAGATGATGCTGGTGATGATGTGGATGGGTTGGCGGTGGATGGGATTGTAGAAGATGGATTCCATTCGCCTTCTACCCCGTTCCGCTTCTCCTCCGCCTCCTCCTCCGCAAGATCCATCCATTTCCGAGACACTTCCGCTTGTCACGAACCCAAAAGTTCCCTTGACGAACTCCTCGGAAACGCTTCCGATCGCTGCCATTTTAGTTTTCTTGCAGTGTCACATTTGCAAAGTTGATTTCATTGCTTTCCGTGACCTAAAAAATGCTAAGTTGGAGTCCGAATTCATGTTTCCATTGCATACATCACTTCACTTATAGCAATTTCAACATTCTGGCCGCCATTTCCCCGCCATTTTTGTTTTCTTCCAGTGCTACATACTTGTCTTTGATTCCATTGCATGCCTAGAACCGTAACATCTTAAGTTAAATTGCAAAATCGTGTTCATATCACATGCAATACCCGACTTACAGCCTTTTTAAGCAATAGGCCGCCATTTTGCCCGCCATCTTGTTTTCCCATGCAACCGCTATAAATCACGCTTACTAACCGCGATTTTCGTTCTCAGACGGGTCAAATTAGTCCAGGAAAGCATGTCATCAAATTGTTACATGATCTGCTTCTAACAGTATCATTTCCAGATTCCATGCCTTCTCCAATTGGCGGTCATCTTTTTCCCCGCCAAAATTAGACCACTTGCCGTGGTCCAATTTCTTGTAACTTTTAGTATGTTCGACATCAGACCCAAGATACCAGAAAATCATCGTAAGACACCTTCTTACAATTTTGGGGATCATTTCGTAGATTGACCCGACTATACAACCTTTTGAAGCAAATATTGGTCCTCATTTTGGCCGCCATCTTGTTTTCCCATGCAACCGCTAAAAATTAAGCTTTCTAACCACGATTTTCGTTTTCAGGAGGGTCAAATTAGTCTAGAAAAGCATGTTAGCAAATTATTACATGATTTGCTTCCAACAGTACCATTTCCAGATTCCATGCCTTGTCCAATTGGCGGCCATCTTTTTTCCCGCCAAAATTAGACCACTTGCCGTGGTCCGATTTCTTGTAACTTTTAGTATGTTCATCACCAGACCTATGACAACGAAAAATCGTCATAAAACGTTTTCTTGCAATTTTTTTGGGGTTCACCGAAGTTATTTCGTAGATTGACCCGACTATATCTTCTTAGAAGAAATTGATAGGTTCCATCATGTAAGATGGGTGGGTTAGAGCACCAGAAGTCTTTAGGCATGGAGATCTATACAGGGGTGCACTTAAAATGACATTGCTCCCATTCAAACTGGCAGCGCATTGAAGAACCAATCAAGAAATCACTCAAGTGGGAATGGTCAGTGCTATGCTGTCGCTACAGAAACATGGAATGGTCTTCCCCTGACCCTCCACTCTCTTTGTAAAAATCCTTCTCAGGCTTTCCTCTCTCAAGACAGTTTTATTTGGTCGTGCTGAGGTTGGGAGCGCCTCTGAGTAGTCCCCTTGAAAAGGCGCTATATAAATGCATCTAATGAATAATGAATGCTTAAGGATAGTATTGTATCGTATATGACAATTTATAAATCACTTCTCTCAGCGAAAGTCTTTCAGAAGTGCTCCCAGAGCGATCGAACCCAAAAGAAAAGGCAGTTGATTTGACGTGAGAGAAAGATGAGGAAAGACTACCAGACCGAAATACGTTGTGAACTGATGGTGGAAGTAAGTCAGGGCCTTAACCAAGCCTTTTCAATAACTGATGTAGACCTGGGTGTACAATAGTGTGGTTTGATACACCACTTTTATAGCAACATCTCGTATTATTACCTGAAGTGAAACTCTATCACAAGTTGAAGATTTGAACTCAATTTAAAATGTAGTTCAATGAGTTTAATCAATGAGACTTTAACAGAAACAAATCAAGCACTTTACAATATCAAAGGTGAATTTTAATCGAAACAATATATATTTATCAGTAGTAACGAGACGATTTCTGGAACAATACACAGCAATTAGAAAGTTGTAGCAGTTGGCGTAGAATCTTAACACAACAGTCACAAAGCTGTCTATTTCATCTGGTAAAATACTAACTACAAACATCTTAGCTATTGTCTAAGATTAGTATTTCCTCTTAAAAATTTCACAGCCATGTTTGAGTACAGTACACAATATCTTCCAGACTGGGAACAACCAACATGATATCATAAAGTTAACTTTGCCAGTCTTGTTGCAGAATAAACCTATACATCCATTTAAATACCTAATCAGATTTTTAAAATCTGAATGGACATGGGTAAAAGGCTCTTCTACGGCAAACACCCTTCAGGTGAACTTGCAACGCTGACAGTACGAGTTTGAATCTCATCTCAAACAGTCATTGTACACACTTTAATCTGAAACGACCTCACTTCAAAGCTGCGGGCTATTTATATCTGACCAATCAAACTTTGTTTCATAAATTGCTCGTCTTTTTTTTTTTCCTGTGGCTTGACTGGGAGCACCCCTGAATACATTGAGGGGGCGCTATATAAGTCCATAGAATGAATGAATGAATTTGAGTTAGTACTTCACTTACAGTTGGTCAGCCCTAGATTGACACTCACAGAGGCAAAATCTGTACATAATTTATGGGGAAAAGATTTCTGTGGGTGATTTTTGTATTTTGAGTGTCAAAGAGGTAAAAATCAAAACTCTGAGAAGCCCATCTCCTCTTCCCCCATGACTTACACCACTAGATACTTGTTAATTAAACTGCGGTTCATACGGCAATAAATAAAAAATAATAATAATATCAATCTTGTCTGCTAACATTTGCAATCACTCATATACTCAATTCATCTTTCAATCATTAATCTTCTCAAATCACTATTCATCAACATCCTCACTTTACAAGTCCAAAACATACATTCAGCGCACGGTGCAACAAAGACAGGAAGAATGGGAAAATCTCATACTTAACAGTGCACATATGCAAGAACGGAGAGGGTGGCTTTAAGAATATCGTACGCACTGTCTGAGAGCATGAACTGGACGTGCTTTGGATTCCCTTCTCAAAAGTAGCACCGTTCTAAAGAGGCCAAGAAGTCTACGATTGCCTAGAAAGAACGCAGAACAAGACTTCAAAGGCAAATTTAAAAAACCTCCCAAACATTGCTCAATGAAAACAACGTTTCTAGTAAGTCCTCAGTCTATATAAAAACCCAAGATAAATTATCTAAGAATTACACAGGTGCATTTTGATCTTTTGCTAATAAATTCATTTGTCAATGTTTCCACAAGAAATTTGTGCATCCAATGTGTGACGTTAAAAAATTAATTTAATCCACTGTCATATTGACAGATTCTGGTACCAGGCCCCATTCTACTAAACTTCGTACACAATTTATGTACTGGGTATTCTTGTGTAAGTAGTAAGCACTAAGCACGTACCACCGTACATTTATATGCATGTGCGTTTACATGAATGTATTCATGTATTTCAGTATAATTGGGCAATTCACAGAGTGCCAATAAAGAACATTACAAAGACGCACCTTAGAGATTGCCCATTAAATCGTTGGCAACACCAACAACATCACTTTTTTAACTCAGCAAACGCAACAGAAAATAATGAGCCGAGCACAAAATGCAAACTCATCCAAGCAATCCTGGAGTCCGTGTTAATCATTTACCCGTTTGCCCCGAGAATATCCGCTGAAAACGGGCTTAACGGGAAAAAATGAACGTGTAAAGGGTTAATACGCAACACAAAAGAAACAGACAGAAAGATACGTGCACCCACACTGAAAATCGACTGAAAATGTTCGATTGTACAAGAATATCTGTTATGTATCTGCAGTAGGATGGACGAATATATTCAAACTGAACTGAAGAGAACCTTAGAGAACGACAAGGAAAAGTTAAAAGTAACACAGCTACACTTCTTGGCCACAGCTGCAGCTAAATTACACTCTCACATTTGGAAAAGCCTATTTATAAACAGTTACACTGCTGACAACATTGTTTTATAAATGCAGTAACGCTATAGAAGGCTACGTAGCACCAGAATACCAAAAATACTTAGCAGCAACTGACTGAATAAATTATATCCAATGCTAGAGTCAAGTAGGCCTACAACTCAAACTCTTAGCAACAATTCAAATGGATCACAACTGTCACTAATTAGAACTCAGGCAATATTATTACCATTATCGCTATTGTTATTATTATTATAACCATTATCATTATTGCTGTTATTATTATTATTACCATAATCGTTATTATTATTATTACCATTATTAGTATTATTATAACCTAGTGATCAAAATAAAATCTCTAGAATGACCCTATTTGTCTATTTCCTAGGCTAGCTGGTGAACGAACTCATAAACATAACAGTGTCAAACCGTTGTTTCATGGCATCTCGTGGGTTCCCTGCAACGGCGCAGAGCTTTGTCTCAATTCCTAAAGGTAGATCAGGCCTCTGGTCTATTATTAGTGTTCCTCCCAAGGCATAGGCGATCCCTCAGGAATTAAAAAAATTATGGGAGCATCATTCTGGTGTGGGCAATCTTTGCATATGGTTTTACAGATGCTGCAGAAAGCGAACACGAAAAACAATCATTTTTATCAGCATCATCATTCTTATTAAACCTCACAATGTGTCCAAAGTCCCAAACCCAAAAGTCTGTCACATTTAAAGATTGGCAGCAGTAGCATTAAAACGTGCAGTAATTCCGAAACTAACATTCGTTACATACATGATTACACAACTGTGCAAGCTGTTAGCACTGTTAATCATTTGTGCTAACAGCGCCAATATTTTTCCCAATCGTATGCTAGATGCGGTCACAACTGTGAAAGCCAAGTTGACCAAGATGCTGCAGGAAGTCACCATTATTGCTATGAAACTGACAGATCGTGAATATTCAACAGACAGATCATGAATATTCAACAGACAGATCATGAATATTCAACAGACATCGAATGGCTCAAAAGATTAACCTTAATACTGGACATGTTTATCCTATAAACAACAACTCCCCAAAATCAACCCAGCACTGTAAAAACCATACACGAAGTACGCTTTATTAATCTGGTCTTCAAGTACGCTGTGCTAAATAGGTAAGCCTAATCACTTCATCAGTAACTCCATGTATTGTAACGTATGTATTGTCTGTAATGTAATCAGTAATTTCTATAGTGCCGCGATAGAAATGTGTTGATTCAAGTCAGCCATTCTTCTCAAACAACTGTACAGCCACAAATGAACACCATACATTATTCATAGCGCTTTGGTTTCACAGATATGTACATTAAATCAACAAATTTAAACTGTTGTAAAGCACCTCTGTGCAAGGTTCCCATCACATGGGCACCATTACAAATGCTACATATCCTTGGGAATGCAAAGGTCGTCTTGGATCAGCACCAAATCCTCATCTAGTAAGTATGTTTAGCAAACAGCAACGATTCAAGTCTCACACGAAGAAGCCGCTAACCATTAAAGTGAAACAGTAAACAGAAAGTCAAACTAACTCAAAACAAAATATACACAACAAAATATAGTACCATGGTTGCATACTCCCACCCTAAAACCATCGGTTAAATAACTCAGAAACCATAGAACTTATATTAATCATTTCTCTCCATGCAAATTTCTGTACAACCAAAAATTATTACTTCTGATTAAGAGATTTTGACACTGTTCATAAGTAGCACAGCAACACATTTCAGGAGTTCCTGAAAACTTTAAGACTACAACAAATCCCCTATTCACTTTAAATTACATTTCTTAGCGACAACCAAACTTCAGAAATCAGCCGAACCAGTATGACTTTCCATTCTGAAGCGACCAACAGCAGCACATCGCAATCTTCAAATTTCTAAAGTGCTACTCGGAAGTCAAGCGCGGGGCACCAGCTTATTCACGAGCACTGCGTTGAGTCAAAAGGGTTGTCTGTAAGAGTAGTCCATGGTGGTCCGGGTCGAGCATAGATTGAGTATTCGTGACTTTTGGGTTTAATATCCGTAAATATTCGTGAATATTAAGATTTTTTAATATTCGTAAATATTCGTAAATATTCGTTAATGGATTAAAGTGAACCATCGAAACCGCGATGTTACCGGGTAAAGCAATTTGAGTTTCTGCATGTCTCCATGACATTCACTCGCATTCAGGGCAAGGCTGAATTAAAATATGCAATGCGCTTAATATGCTGAGATCGGGATAATTTTTGCTTGTAATCTGGTACCGTACTATTATTTCCTGTGTTGGCATTTATATTTACTCATCCTGCTACACTGATATAAAACTACTTTATCATTTTGCAGTTAGGCCTACTATTATAGGCAGTTAAAGTTTATTTCTAATTTAACCTACTATTGCTGCTACTTGCCAATTGCCATCCGTGACTCTGTCTCTTTTCAGTTGGGGAGGATGGTCAGAAGTCAGACAAAGTGACTAACATTAAGTATCGAATGTGATAGACCTATGAATGCTGCATGGCCACATTGGCCAGACCCAGCAGAGACCTGGAAGTTTTTAACAATAAATCTATTTAAGTTATTGTAACTTACTGATATAGGCCTGTGCGTAGGCTAATTCAATTTTGTACAATTCATTCAGTAAAAGTCAAACATTTTCATAAATAACAAAGTAAAAATTAAGAATAAAGAATTTCTTGAAAGAACATAATATTTTACGAATATAATATTCGTTGGCAGTTTTAATATTCGTTAATATTCGTGAATATTTGAACATCTTAATATTCGTAATAAGCTTATGCGAATACTCAATCTATGGGGTCGAGTTACCATAGGATCAGAGGGACGGAACAGCTACTAAGGCGGGTGTCATATGAGCCGGGAAGTGGAAGGTGGAGGATCAGATGAAAAAGGGTAAGAGTTTGAAAAAAGGAGTTCTTAAGTTTCGAATGAACTGTTCATGAGTAGCTAGCACAACACATTTCAGAAGTTCTTGAAAATCAATAAGACTAGCCACGGAGTTCATCAGATAAAAACACAGAAAACACTGAATTTCGAGAGCAGACTTTCCAACAGAAAACAGAGACCATTCTCTTACTTGGCTAAATTGTAGAACGAGTGTAACATAACTTCACAGTACAACATGTTATTGAGTTAGATGCAGAGCAGAGTACAGAGTAAAGTCGTTACACAAAGTCTTATTAGGACATGACTGTGTGACACAGGGGCTCAAACCGGTCACATATTCAGACAAATACTGCAATAGATCTGCTTTAACCCTCTACTGGTTCATTTTTAAATTTTAAGCCCGTTTTCAGCGGATATTCTCGGGGCAAACGGGTAAAGGATTAAAATGCTTTTTACGGAATGAACGCATCTTTTTGTAACTAAAGTTATACTCGCTTGATTCTTTCATTAGTAAGGAGTGAGAAAATCAAGTAAAAAGTTTGAGAATATTCGTGACATCAAAGTCCTCAGAAACCATTGAATTTTCCGAAATGATATATTCTGCATCAAATAAAACAAGCGGGTAAAAAAATCGGGTCACTACTTTGGAAATTATGGCGAATTCAGAGGCAACTAATGAATTGAAGAATATTCTATCCTTTTGGTCTATCTCGCCTATTTCACTTCAAGTACAATATCTAGGAAGTGAGAAGTGGTGGGTTTTTGAGCCCCGATGTCACATCTTATGAAACAGCATTTAAACAACCATGTGTAAAAAAATAATAATGTCAAACAGTAAATAAAAAGAAAAACTCTGCAGTTCCAGTATGATGCGTTAACCAGAGCGACATGTTAAGCCAACAGCTTTGGGGGACATAACATCGCTTCGTCTAACACAGAACAGCACATAAACAATTACACACAATTACTGGACGCATATTAATGCGCCCACACTAGACATACACGTACATTATGACCTACCTGTAATAGAGGGTAGCAGATTGTAATGCGCAGTGAACGCCATTTTGGCTGTTAAATGATCCCAGGAAATCAAATCAAATCATAAGCTGGTATAAACGCGAAAAATTAAAACTGATTGGTCCCTCTTAAATTCCAAAATACGAAATTAAAATGCATCGAACGGCATGCTGAAGAAATGCAGCTGATACAGATGACTTATTGTGGTATTTCATACTGCCAGCGAGTAGAAAGCACTACATACATGGTAAACCCAACAGCTGGTATTCTAGGCTCCGTTTGCTGCAACTCTTCCACTGTATTCGTCTTGCTTGCTAAACAAGAAAACTTGCATCTTCCATTATAAAGTAAAGGCATCAACTTTAGGTAAGATTAGATCATGTGGCCTGGGTCAAGTATTGTATGGAGTGACCTTATTGGGAGGGAGGAGGTCGTGAAAAAGTGATAGGGGTCGAAGAGGATAGAGTGGAAAAAGAGCAGAGTCAGCTCTAGAACAGAGTGCGCAAAAAACTAAGAAAATCAGTACGGAGGAAGTCTCAGCGGGTCGATTTTTTTAGAAGACCGTTAAATCCCCACCTAAAAGTTCTGCAATGGTGAAACTAAATCCCCATTTTTGCAATGTTTCCCGTTAATAGATTGCAAAGCCCATCTCTGAACTCTCGTAAATACCGCAGAAAATTCCCCAAAAATTTAACAATCGTATAATATTGTATAGCTGTAAAACCAACAGAAAATCTTCACAGCAGGCATTAGCTAGCAGTCATTTCGAACAGTACAGTGTACACTGCAAAACCCACGTACTTCACTCGATTCTGCAGGTTAGAAAATTTGCCAACAACAAACTAAAGCTATTGAAAGAGGCTTCCAAAATTCTGCAGTCATTGACTTATTCGTAAAACTGATATCAAGTTGAAATCTGATTTATCTCAAGCAATTCCTAACGATCAGCAGCAGTTGCAATTTTAAAAAAATCGTGACTAGCACTTTGCTATAATAATCTCTTTGTTTAATTTAAAACTGACAAAATGCAGAATGATTGCAATTCAAAGTATGACAGATCATCACAAGTTATTGCGGGAGTCATAGGCGGAGACCTGGGCCGAGAATTGGGGGGGACGGAAAGACGCGAGATTTTCCGGAAAATTTCTGACGACCGGCGAAATCTCAACAACAACAAAAATTCCCGCCAAGAAAGTTGACGACCTTTTTTTTTAGTCATCCGCCCAAACCTCGACGAAATTTTCTATTTTCGCCGCCAAAAAAGTTGAAGACCTTTTTTTTAGTCTTGACGCTCAACGATTGGGGGGGACAAATGCATGGGCCGTCCCCCCCAACACTTTTATTGGGGGGACCGTCCCTCCTGTCCCCCCTAGGTCTCCGCCCATGGCGGAAGTTGAATTTAAATGTTGGCATCCAACAGGGCACCCGTCATGTCCTAATACTCATTTTACCAACAACGCCATCTGCAGATTGGAAGGTTGAGTGGACCCTTGGGAGGGTAGCAAGAAGCGATCTTGTGTCCATGCACTCTTCAGTGTTGCCATTACCCTAAACTCCCTCCCATGTTCAATTAATAAATTATTCACAGATGTGGTACTACCAGTGAGATATCTAAACTGATATCCAATACAAAAATGTTTTTATTACATTATTAATACTATATTTATCGATATTATTTGTGTTTTATTTTACATTTTTGACATGTAACCGGATGCATAGTGTCACCAGGTATTGTCTGATTTTCAATTAAACGAATATACAATATGAACATTTGTAAAGTGTTATTTAGAAGCGCTGTCAGCACGACAAGGTGTCAGATGTCGGTTTCTGACTTTTTTTATTCAGCCATATGGTACAATGGCTCTGCCTTAAAATACTTTTACAGAAAGATAATATGATTTTTTTCTAACTAAAGTTTTACTCTTTTGACCGTTAGCTTAGAGTTAGAAATCGATAAAAAAGTTTCTCAATATTCGTGCCATCAAAGTCCTCCGAAAACACTAATGGTTTTTTCTGCAATTCTGAATAGCAATAAAGGAATATATTCTGAATTATATAAAGCAAGCAACATAAATATTGGTTTACTACTTCATAAATTATGGTGAATTCATAGATATCTGACGAAATGAAGAATTTTCAACGTTCCTGACCACTCTTACCTATTTCAGCTTCTAGCGCAATATCTAGGAAGCAAGGGGTTTCACATATGAGTCCCAGTGTCACAATGCCACATATGCTAAAAATCAATGCTCATTAGGATATTTTATTACCATACCATCAGACTAATCCTTTCCTAATAAGAAACTCTGTAATCGGCTAATAATAATCAATTCTCGTACACAATTCCATTGAAATATTCCACTAACAGATAGAGCTCTGCACTGAAACGAACAATCTAAATATTATAAAAATATGACAATACGCGCAGTTCTTGGAAACATACCGACTAAAAAATTGCCCGAGTTTTCTCGCAAGTAACCGACAGAAAAATAGCTAATATTATTACGTCAACGCGTATCCATTTGTTGTATGATCATTAAAGGATCAATATCAATAGTTCAATACCCATCTGAATTTTATGCCATGCCACTAGAGCTTCCTATATGCTGCATTTTATTGTATCTTAAGCATTTATGAAGCCCCTCTATATATATACATTATACAGTATATACATAGACGATGCAAGCCTAAGACTTATTCCATAATATGTGTGTAACACTGTGTATTATATGTATGCAAGTACGTATGCATGTGGCTACTTGCAAAGAACCTTTCAATAACATCGAAAGAGTTCTTAATACAGCAATTGCAAAATCCAATTTCTTAAAGCGCTGCTCTAAAGATTCATAGCGCAACGCACAAGGTTATTCATGATTGTTGTTAATTTAGCGTTATAACCATGATCTTCATAGACAACCTCTCACACACAGACGCACTACAGACTAACGCTGAAGCCATCCACAAAATATGATCTACCAACAAATATCCAGCAGTAAGAACATCAGAGAAATATAAACAAGTCGCAAAATGAATAAATGGACACAGATGTTCTCAGACAAAACCCAGTACTACGTCGAAAAGGAACTCGAACACTGGCAACATCAATCCACACACGCACACGCACGCACCCAAACACACACCTAAACATACACCCAAACACACACACACACTCTTTGGTCTTTCTTTGCCCTATTTCCGCATGCATTTTAAAACAATTCTCTTTTATTCTGGTTTGGTGCTGTCAGGTCGGGAGCGCCTCTGATTGGCGCTATATAAATTCATGACTACGATCACACTTCTATGCAGCCTTTATTGAGGTGCGTATCTAGCACGCTTTATCAAGATCAAACCCCGTAAGAATGGTCTTAGACTCTAAGCAATTGCCATCTGATATTGAACATTGTAAGCTAACAATCAAACAGTCGAATTAACGTTTCAATCACTCAACCGCTTGAGCAGTGATAAAGTTTCAATCACTAAAAGTGATTGGTCAGCATTTGCAATAGCATTCGTTGGTTTAAGTCACAGCATCAAGCAATCTCAATTGAACTTTTTGACACAAAAAAGAAGTCACACTAAATTTGATTTTACGATATCACAGAGACCTATTTAAAAAAAATCCAAATTGAATGCAACTTATAGTAGAACCAGTCTGACTCGTTTTGTACTAATAATATCACCAGAAATTCACAATTACCAAAGATTGAACCAAAAGTAATACTAAAGCGATCAATCCAGTGTTGCAACTGGAAATCTGCAGAAAACCAATATGTCAGCAATGGCACTATATAAATTACGATTGATTGATTGATTGAATGGCATCTATCCTTTGCTCATGCCAATTAAGTCTCTAACAAACTACTTTTGATAATATCAGATGGTTTTCCATAGGTGACCCTTAAGTAACTCACAAAAATCTCAAGACAATAACAACGGGTGACATCACATAGGTAACATCTTTACGTTGATGTAACACCCCTAGGTTTACAACAAAGTCTTATCAACAGAAACAAACGACTTCCCACAAGATAAGTGACCCGCACGTTTCTACGAAAGCACTGCCAACATGTGTGGGGGCCGGCTCTCACTGCACTTCCGCACTTAAACATCTGTTAATATGTTTCAATTAACGCTGCCACTGCTGGATTGGAAGCACTTCTAAGTCGAATAAATGCCGTATAAACAATGAATTTCACATTATAATGCCAGCACATGAGCCAAATGTTATCGAGAAAGGAAGAGTCAATCCAACCTCAGCGGTTCATATGACCCGTTTGGATTGATCCTTTGATTTAAATGCAACAATCAATTGGAAGTCATTGGGTTTGTACTGATTGCTGTTATTTTGCATTTGGTTGATGATGTCAATGAACGGCTACAACATCATAAAGTTGATAGTTTCTCTCATGATTCTTCAGTATCTTCAGGCTCTCACATACTTACTTATTTACATTCTTACACAATGTTGGCCGCTAAATACTAGGAAAGGAATTTCATCCCACATTCCCAACATCTTCTTCTCAGCAGTACACTGCCATGCTCAGCAAAAAGACAGTAACTCAGACTGTAACGGTAAGGAGTTACTGTCTTTTTGCTTAGCCCGGCAGTTTAAACAGTATTCATACACATCTGAATAGTCCAACAGCACTTTCTTAGATTCTTACGTATGTGCATCAAAAACTCGCAATTAATACATAATATCGAATATAAATTTCATAACCAGCACCTTTCACCTAATCATCTTTAATCGTTTCAATGAAATTATGTGGCTCACAAAAAATAAAAACAAATTCTTAAATATATATCGCAATTTCCATAATGTGAAACTTCACTTTCCATCATGTGAAACTTCAATGTCCATCATGTGAAACTTCAATGTCCATCATGTGAAACTTCAATGTCCATCATGTGAACTGCCATAAAACATTAGAAAAATTATAAAACTCATTACCCACACAGATTGCTGAAGATAAAATTACAGGAATGACCATTAGGATGAAACAGAGGAAAGAACACGTTGCTAGCGCTGAGAAAATCATGCCTATCCATTAAGAAATCATCCGATACACCCAGCAGAACTGACGTCATTGCTATTCAGAAGACTATCCAAGCATGATTAGAACATCCCTGTAAAAACGACAACTCAACAAAAGTGGACGTCAACAAAACTCAAATCCACAGAAAAGAACGCAACTCATTTCCTCACTTTCCAACTAATCTTTGATTTGATTACCTTAATCTGTCGACATGATTCGATAATAATCGGTTGGCACAACAGGATATATAACAATACAAAATCCGACATTGTTCTAATAACAAATGACAAAATCAAGTGTATGGTGAATCCGAAAAAATCTCTTAACTTCAACTTGCAAATCAATCCGTTCTGCCTTCCAAGAAAACCCGACAATTGGCTGATATGAAGACAAAACTTGGCATCTTGGTTGAACAGCGGCATGAGGCATCCCGACTAGAATCACAGACGCTATGCCAAAACAACAGACAACGGCTACAACACGTTTGTTTCAGCCTAGCTTCAAGAACAAGTCAAAATAACAATACATTTCCACAGTGCTAATCAAGACGATAATTCACGGGAATATCTTAGAATCACCAGCACCCTCTGTACCTACGTTAAACAGGACCTGGTCAGAAATGATAAAACACATCTTGAATAATATCGGGAGTGCCCAAACAGAGGTACAGCGACGGATTGCGAATAAGGTCTACTCGCTTTACGCAGCGGCCTTCGACACGAAAGAATACGGGCGAGAAAACGGATGCCTACCATTGTTACAGAAGTCGGTGGTTTGTTTTGCAGTGTCAGCCTCTCCTATGTTTTGCTAATTTCAACATCTTTGGGATCGCAAAGCGCTGCTGCCCGTTGTTGCTGTTGCTGTTGCTTGGTGTCCTGAGATAGCGTTGGGACAGTGCACGACCCCGAATGTCTCTTGCGTGATCAGCGATGGACCCTTTTTGTGCGGCGGTGCGGACGACCTCGAGTCCCGAGTCTTTTCCGATGATTGTCGGCCGTTCGGCGTCAGGTCCCTACCGCTTCCGTCCTCCGGCATTTCCAGGCGCCGCGCGTCCAGCTTGCTGCGTCGGTGCGACACGGCGTGGTTCGAATTGCCCGCCAGCTGCGGCTGCGGATTGCCCGGTGAAACGGCAAGCCCCCCACAGCCGCCCTGACCGACCACGGACTTGCCGTGATGTTGCGTTGAGTAGAACCGATGTCTGGAGTCGGGAGGGTCAGGCGGAGGAACGGTTGGGCTACCGCCGATCTTCGACTCCACCTCATGATCCCTTACTCCACCTCCTCCTCCAGAGGATGTCTCGGATCCGACCAAATGAGACGGTTTCGACCCCGACGTGCTGGACGCCTTCGCGGCTTTCTGCGGCGTTCGCGCTTCCTGGGGCAGCGGCGGTCGCTTCGGCGGTTTCTTCGGCGTCGCGAAACCATTCGGGACAACATCTGGAACGTATCCCTGATCCCGATGGCGCTTGCTAACCGACGACGGCGGTTGTGGCGCCATTCTTGTCGGCACCAGTTTGTCGTCGGCGACGGCGCAAGCAGGCCTCGAACCAGCCCGGGTTTCCATGGCAACCGTGTCGCCGTAGTCATTACCGTAGTCATTACCGTAGTCATTCGTCATTTTCTGCTTAGTCATTGGAACCATTTGAAGGTTGCAGCCGGGGTTGTGAAGCCTCGGACTCGATAAGTCCTGCGGCCGGAAGTTTGGGCTGCGTTTCATCTCGACCGGCCGGCAGGGCGGAGGGGCGCTGGTGCCGACGACTGCCACAGAGGGCGGCCGTATCCAGTCCCCGTTCGCAGGCATCTTGGCAGGCGGAGGAGGATGAAAGCCCGACTGCTGCACGTTTGTGGAACGCGGCGGACGCTCCGTGTCGTTTCGTGGATTCGCACGATACACGGATCTGGAAAGAAACAAACGGATGATCACATTTGTCTGCATCGGTCGTGCGACTTTTAAATTACCCGGAAAACATGATCATGATTACATCTCTTGAATACTTTTTCAGACTGTTGAAATTACCTGAAAAACCCAACCATAATTACATCTCCTGAGTACTTTTTCAAACTATTCAAAGTGTTAACTCCAAGAAAACCAGTAAAAGAATATTTTTCCCCATCAGAATTTGGCAGAATCTGATAGTATAGCCTATGAGACATGGAGTTACCTCCTGTTACAAGTTGGATACTTCAACCTGAAGTCTTTCAGCAAACAAAAAACCAATGCATGTAATCAGCAAGGAAACATGCCTGGCTGCTTGATTGAAATTTGTGACATTTCTGTTTCTGTCAAAAGATCCCTATTTATGGATCACACCCCTAAAAAGATAATGGTTTAATTATATCCACGTAGTTGATAAAGACATGTAGTAATACTAATGGCTGGACTTTCCCAATGGATTTACGAATTGATCAAAGAACTTACAACATGTGTAGAGTCACAAAATTGCATCTGAGGCACAGCTGCATGTTTATTAAGCCAAGCACCTGAAAAGTTCCTGTTTCTCAGATATGATACTGACCAGGTTGGAACAATAACAGTCACCAACATATATCTTCGTTTATTATCAATCAGCATGACAAAATGCAACCTGTTACACGTTACAACGCAAACAAAATACAAGCAACGGTCTGAAGGGTTTTAAAGTGCGCCACTTCTTGTTTGTAATTGAAGTTACTGACTAAATTTCTTTCTTTCTAGACACGCTTTTAAATAGAAACCCAACGTAAGAAATTGGTCTTGTATTGTATTTCTGAACCTTGAAAGCCGATTCTTTCATGGTTAACTGCGCAGGTCAGCGGCCATATTGGTTGTTTATTAGACCACTCCGTCATTTCGGTGGATTATTTCAACTTTATGCAGAATTCGCGCAGTAATTTCACACACGTTCGAGTTTACTGGTTCTAGGTTCGTGTACCGAACTTATTTGTCGGGTTCGTCAAGGATTTTGCGTTGGAAGGGATTTTGTTCGCAAGTCGTCTTGTGTCGCCCACGTGTTGACGTTAGACGCCTCTTGATGCACACGGTCGAGCTCAACCATCAAGACCGTGTGGCTTCACCGCTGTTGTCTGCTGTTTACATCTCGCCGAAGGACGGTTCACGCAGGTCAGTGGAGTTAACTCGATCGGATGTTGTCGCTGGTGGCGTTCAAAACTACCGACCGACAAGCGACAAATGCCTTCTACTGTGCAAACTTTGTGCCCGACGATTGGCCGGACGCGCGCATCATCTTCAACCAGCGAGGAGCTTCAGTTTCGTCAGCGTTTCGTGTTTGCGAGCCCTGTCATCTGTCGCCGCTCTACTCTACTGACGCAACCTGTACCAGAGACTCTGAACATTCACACCATCTGAAAGCTGTTGACGGGATTCCGTTGGATGATTCTACGTGTCTGCGAGGGATCGCCACTGATGACTGTTTCCGGCTCACTGTGACTTATTTTGCTAATTGATGGAATTTTCTTGTTGTTATGACACTTAACATCATTTCGGCTAGTTAGCGCAGAGAGCGCCTCTGAGTAGGTTTCTTGAAGAGGCGCTATATAAATACTTGAAATAAAAAAAAAATAAACTGATTGTAATTGATGCCATTGACTAGATTTCTTTCTTTACAAACCGGCTTTTAAAGTTGGATCCTAGGTATGAAATTGTTTCCATCTTTTGGTGACAATGCAAAGTCATGAGGTTTGGACCGAAGACCATAATTATGGTCGTGCCATTGTCGATGGAAATAAACTCCACAGAGTGTGGAATGCGCCCTGGCAGACCGCCCAAAGAAGAATGGCAGAAAAAAATAATCTTACGTCAATAATTTACAGCCTGAAATCATGCCACGTGTTTTACGCAATTCAAGACCGTTTCAATAAAGAAAGAGACAGAAGTGAAACCTGCTCACCGATACTTGTCGCTCTGCTGAGCAAGCCAGAAACATTTAATCTTCTCGTGATTTCGATAGCCGCAGAAGGCAAGAAGGGTCAGGAGCGGTATGATGACGAGGAAGAGCAAGCACATACCAATGATGAGACCCACGTTTGCTACAATTCAATAATATGGCAAATTTTTTAACCATTATTTATTTATTTTTCGCATTTGCCATAGCGCCACTTCAATCTCTCTACTCAGAGGTGCTTCCGACTACAGTGTGGGCACTGCATTAGAGTTTATTAAGCTCGACAATCCAATGATCAAGTATCAACGGTTGGTCTCGCTCCAGAGTACATCAGGGAGCTCTGTGTTCCTCTCTACAAGCAACCAGGTCATCGATCCTTGCACATTCTGCGACTCGTGGGGAATATGATAGCCCCGCGCTCCTGTACATCAATGCAGGCCCACTGTGCTTTGGACCTTCTTGCTGAAACAGTCCTCCATTAACAATTTGCGATACTGCACTGCATGTATCTTATGAAACATTCTCAGATTCCTGACCACTCCACTGTTTACGGCCTTCCTCAAGGTCGTAGCTAGGGGGTGTTTTGGGTGTTTGAACACCCCCAAAATGAAAAATGTAAAAACAATACAATGCATTTACTAGCATATACTGTAAGAACTAGTGTGCAGTGTTTTGGTCACCCAAAACCCGCAGAAGATCGTAACTTTAGAAGAAAAAGCATGAAATTAGATCGTTTTACGCTGCGTTAAACGGTTTTGGGGCGAAATTCCTCCGAAAAGCAAATGATGACTAAAAAGGTCCGAAAATTTGGTTGAAAAAAGTTGGTTAACACCCCAAAAATCAAATCATGGCTATGGCCTTCCTATTCCCCTTGGGGAATAATACAGCACAATTCACACAGAAGTACCAAAGAGAAAAGATTTAAGCACAATGACTGACTTCTAAATATGGAGATTGGTCCGCTGTGCTTGCTGCCTCCATTTCCCGCCCGATCACAGAACGGTGGACCATAACCGGCATCACAGTGGCACTGACCCACACTGTTACAAACCTTCAACAAACATACATCATATCAATCTTCACCTGATTGCTAATTTGCAATGTCAGGATAGTGTTATGTCAACACCAATCTAACTGGGAAACTTCAGTTGCAAAAATACTAATTAACACATATATGGTCACTTAAGTAAAAATACATCTTGTAGACAGCTGGTGAGTGATCAATTGAGCAAATGTGAGTGAGTGAGCAGTTGAGCAAATGTTAGCGAGTCAGCAGTTAAGCAAATGTGAGTGACCAGGCAATTAAGTAAATGTGAGTGAGCAGGCAATCAAGTAAATGTGAGTGACCAAATAACTGAGAATATGTGAATGACTGTCAGTGAACAAGCATGAGAAAGAAAATGAACGAAACTGAAAGAAAAAATTAGTCAAATAATATAGCAACTGGTGGTTAACAGAAGCTCGTTTTTCAGTAATCTGGAAAGTAAGTTACATACATAAGTCAATTAATTCAATAGCCATAGTCCAGCTGTCATCAAATCAGTCAATCATAAGAAATATTTAGTCATACAAACTGTCAATCAATTCATTAGTCATCCAGCTCAGTAGTCACTAAATCACCCAATAAGTCAATTAGTCATCCAATCCATCAATCAATTCATCAGCCAACCCAATACTTAATCATTAAATCAGTCATTGCATCTGCTTGTCATTATAATCATTCAACCATGCACATGTGCATTGAAGAAATTCCCAGTAATCCTTGTTTCCATTTGAGAGACACTCTTCGCCAAGCACTCACACACATAGGAAACTTACGCCATGACCGTTGCAGTCCGGGCATTTCTGGAGACCAAGGTTGCTGATATCACGACACTGCTGACTGATGCAGATCTATCAACAGAAAAGAAAACCATTCTATTATAAGCGCATTGCCATTCTAATGAAAAAATCATTCACATACTGACCAAGGATATTAATTTTGGAAAACAATTGCAGAAGAGATACACTCCAGTGCACAAACATCGCAGTAGAAATTTTGTAACGAAAATTGCAGTAAAATTTCAAACATTGCAGTAAAATTTCAAACATCGCAGTAAAAATACAAACATCACAGCAACAATACAAACATCGCAGTAAAAATACAAAATCAATTGGAGAAGAGCATTCTTCCTTTAAACGCTTTCCACATATTATTGTCTATAAATCAGGAGTCAGTCATGGGACTGTGGGCGATGATGAATTAGCATAGGCACGTTGATTTCCTTGTAAAAGATCCCCGTTTCTTTTTAAGTATAGCTGTAAAAAGACCGTTATAAGCCTGCTGTAAACAACCCAAATACGCTTAGTGAATAATTAATTAAGCTTTCTCACAATTATTCTTTTTGCCCCTCAGGAGTTCCTGAAACTTTCATATTTCAAAGACCACATATTTATTTATTTATATCTCCATTTCTATAGCGCCCCATCAAGCTACGTTGTCTAAATGTACTGATGCAAGTGTTTACATTGTATGCATGCATGTGATTATACCTGTCTAAATATACAGCGTTCTTTCATGAACATTATCAAGGTTTTAACACTTTGCCACCAGCAAATACAGTGCTAACAAGCCAATGTGTTATAGGTTGCTTAATAAAACGTCATGCTATGTCCATAAAGCAATTATCAGCTCATGTCTTGCACGTATATCAAATACAGACAAACAATGTACTAATCAATATTAAGTATATTAGCATTAATTCATTCCATTCATAGCATTTATATAGCGCCTCTACAATATAACAACTCAGAGATGGTCCCAGCCAAACCCCAGAAGAAAAGATTTGTTTAAAGAAAGTGCATGTAGAATGCAAAGTGCAGGTCGAAAGGCAGTCTGTTCCAGGTATATGGACCCTCTACCTGGAATGGTCTTCCTCTGACCCTCCGCTCTCTTTGTAAAAATCCTTCTCAGGTTTTCCTCTCTCTTCTTAAGATAGTAGTCCCCTTGAAGAGGTGCTATATAAATGCATATAATGAATATATCCATGCTCAACTCATAAGAAGATCTATTCGGAAGCGTTCCTCAAACCTACCTTCTTCTCTCCACACTTGGCACCATCTGGAACCATCCCAGGATCCGGCATGTCAAGCCCAACGTCGAGGATGACTCCCTTGCAGTCCTGGCGAGTTGAATTCGCCATGACCCACGCCTCGGGAAGGGCGTAGGCGAGCGCCTCCTTCCAAAACATCAGCTTCTCGTTGCGGTGTCGACAATGCAACATTCCACACATCGCATCTCTGCACAAACATTCAATAATTTCTGTACGATTTCACGCTAGTTCTAAATGATAGAGCGATCTGAAGTCTGCAAAAAATGGAAAGAAACTCAAGGCAGAACCTAAATTGTGACCCATCTGCACAAAACCAGTCTTAAGTCGAATTTTTCACTTTTTGAGTCTAATATATCATTGTAAAGAGAAAAAATTCTCTTTAAAACGACACCATTTTATCATTCTATCTCAATCCTAACTGAATTTATCAATGAAAAACTACTTTTTATTCATCGACACTATTTATTGACAAAACTGCATCTAAGTTGACCTTTAGAATAATATAAATTGCAACTCATAACTTCCACGAAATCATCCAAATACTACTCTTCAATGTTATATTAATTCAAACTTTTTGGTTATTTATATATATTTCAAAATTATTATCTGTAATAATCCAACAATTGGAAAATATTGACCTTACTCTTGTCTTTGCTTGTTTTCTTGAAACGGAAATTTCCTCCGACTTACGACTAGTTTGTGCAGAAGGGTCAAAATTTAAGTAATAAATGATCATTTATATTAAGCCGCTGCGCTAAGAAACTCGTGCATTCCACAAGTTTTGAAATTGATTCTCACTCTAACCCTGCAACAGCCACAAATCGTAAAAACAATAACACAATTTATTGGTGCAAAACACAAGGCATGCAAGATGAAAATTTGCGAATCACACAGAATATACAAGAATATGAATCGAAATTTATAACAAATAATAACAATTAGCCGTAAAAGGGAAGAACAAAACAGCATATTCACACAAACGTTCAAACAAGATTACGTCAAAAATTTTAGATGTAATTGATAAAAACCTCCAGCTTGTCTGACCAAAAATTGGAATTGTAAATGTACAGATGTGCATATTGAAGAAAATCAGAAAAATCAGATGCAATTAAAAAGCAACAAAAATTGACTAGGAAATTAATTATTAGAGCTAAAATGGATTCATTCTACTTAACCAGGATGCCAAATATGAGTGGTAATTGTAATTGTAATTGAACATTTATATAGCGCCGCTCACAGATTCAGTAGAGCTCCCGACCCTAGTTAGCACTGCCGCTAACGAATAGTGGTCACTGGTCAAGCCATAAATAAGCTATATATATTATATATATAAGCTGTAAATATTTTAGGTCTCTTGTGTTGGAATCTCAACCAGTCAGCATTGTGCTTTCTTAGTCGCCCGTTGCAGAAACGCTTGTTACCCAGGGTTGACTCATCAGTCATCACTGCTTACAGCAGTGTATCGCAAACTGTGTGCCGCGGCACACTAGTGTGCCGCGTGAGATTTCAGGTGTGCCGCGAGAGAAACCTAAAATTTGTAGTCTTTTAATTGACTTTAGAGGAAATTATTTCATAAATATGATAAATACAATTTTCGGCTTCCCAATGTTTTTATGTTTAAGAATAGTTTCTCCTCAGTTATTCGATGTCAAGTGATCAAAGTAAAAACTCTAGTGACGTTGTTCTACTGATTCTACTCTATGTTATTTACTCTTCTCGACGTCATTATTATGGAGATACAAACATAGACTACATAGTTAACTCGTTCTGTCGACGCCATTATTACAGAAATACCAGCACATCTCTAACGGTGTAGGCCTAAGTGATTCACCCGCAATGCAAGGTCGAAAAAAAGGATTTGCAGCGCATGATTTGAATCGTAATCCGCATGTGAAGATTGTGCACTGCATGATTCATCGGGAAGTTTTGGTGTCTAAAGCTCTGCCAGAACAGCTTGCAAAAACAATGAGTGAAATCATCAAAGTCGTTAATTACGTCAAGTCAAATCCGTTACGATCCAGACTTTTTGCTAGCTTATGCGAGGCAATGGATTCAGATCACAAGTGTCTGCTATATCATACAGACGTATACGGTGGCTTTCGAAAGGAAAAGTGCTCGCACGTGTTCTCGTTCTGCGAACTGAAATCGTTTCCTTTATTACTGATACTGTGACTTCTGGTTTTGAATTTCTTCACGACGAAATTTGGTGGCTTGAAGTGACATTCCTCAACGACCTTTTCGAAAGGTTGAACACCTTAAATTTGAGTCTTCAAGGCGCAAAAGAAAACATAATCACAATCACAGGGAAATTTAAGGCATTCAGCGAAAAGTTACAACTGTGGATTAAGAATACAAGCAATTCACACCTTGACTGTTTTCCAGGTATCGATGCTTCTCCACACAAGAGCATGCTAATTGAAAAAATTAGAGAGACGCTGGAAAATCTCGCGTTAGCATTTGCCAAATACTTTCCTTCACTGGAGACAAAAGAGTATGAATGGGTCATCAATCCATTCGTAAATCACGAATGTACCGGTCTAACGATGGCTGAAGAAGAGAGTCTCATCGATCTTAAGAACGATCTGGTTCACAGAGGCTCTTTAGCTGATCAAGAGTTGTCAGCCTTTTGGATCTCAATTCTTAGCCAATATCCAGACTTGAGCACGAAAGCAATCAAGTGTTTGCTGCCGTTTGGATCGTCTTACCTCTGCGAAGTTGGATTTTCTGTTCTAACAGAAATGAAATCGAAAAAACGAGAGCGACTACAGATGGTGGATGATGAAATGCGTGTCTGCTTGTCAGCCATCGAACCGCGTCTTGAGTTAATATGCTCTCGTAAACAAGCTCATTCGTCGCATTAGTGATGATTATTCAATGAAAAATATGCTCTAGTTTCGCTATTGCTAGAGCTAGACTAAAATGACAAGCTAAAAATATGACAAACTGTAATTATTGCCGTTGGCTTTGCAATTATAATAAATTTTAATTGTTGTGCCGCGATACAAAATTTATCTGCCGAGTGTGCCGGAAGTTAAAAAGTTTGCGAGACACTGGCTTACAGGCTTGCAAAGACCAATTTGTATCACTGTTGTTGAACTGGGAGCACCTCTGAGTGGACTTTTTGAAGGTGTGCTACATAAATTCTTGATACGAATGAATGAATGAATGAATGAATGAATGAATAAGTGGTCTAAAGAAGAAATGAAGCGCTTAGTAGCTCTACCTAAGTTCACATTTCTGAAATGATTTTCCATCGACCCAGTTGAAGCCACAGTGTCCGTTTGCTGTTCCCATGATGTTGAAATGCTCAAAGCACAGTCGGTTCGACACTCGGCCAGTCCGACCCCAGAGCAGTTTGCACTGATTGTCATGACTCTCACATCGACCTTTGTAGCAATACGAGTCAACCTTCAAGACGCAGGAAGCACAACAGATTGTATCATGCATATGCAGCTGAAAAGGTTTCTAGGTATTAGAAATTCATTAACATTAACAACTTCTGTAGTGCCTATATAAAACGCACAAGGCAAACCAATGGTGTATTTACTGTACTACCATCATGTCATAATTAGGTCAATACCCAGACAACCAAGAGAGAGATATGCAGAATGCAATGGACAGACAGGCAGCTAGACAGACAAACAGGCAGGCAGACAGACAGCCAGACAGACAAACAGACAGATAGACAGACAGACAGCTAGACAGGCAGTAGACAGACAAACAGACAGACAGGCAGAGACAGACAGCTAAACAGACAAACAAACAGACAGGCAGGCAGACAGATAGACAGACAGACAAACAGACAGGCAGGAAGGCAAACAGACAGACAGACAGCTAGGTATGCAGGTATGCTACATTGGCTGAGCCAGCTGAAAGATGTCAAATCTAAGTTGCGACTGAAATCACATAGAATTAAGTCATGCAAATGAGTCTACACTACACATTCTGTTAAGTAACTAATCTCCTTGTGCTCATATACAATACAATAATCAAAAACAATATGAATGTCAAATAGTTAAAACATGAGAGTCCTATATTTAAATAAATAAATGAATTCAATGCAAACATTGTACTGACTGTATCCAGCGAGCAGTCGGACCCGTCTTGCTGAAACACATCAGATGGACAGAACTCACTCATTCCACTGCAGTACTCAGCCAAGTCACAGCCGCCAACCGCCTTACGACATTCGGTGGCAATGGGTTTCGGCTGAAACAGCAGCAACAAGTCATTCTCAAAACATGACGGGTAATTACTGGGACGGTCCCAAAAGAAAACACTAATGTATGACGTAACACACGCAATGTGCAATTCATGCGTATATACCGGTACATGTATATATCCGTATACAAAAGAGAAGGTCGGTAAGACGCATTACTGTTGCAAATGGTAGAGCCATGCATCATGAAGGTCACCGTCTTAACACATGGAAATCAACGAATTACCGTTATTCATGATGTCTCAGACATTAACCTCCTGCCTATCTCTGTCTGTCTGTCTGTGTCTGTCTGTGTGTGTGTGTCTGTCTGTCATCTCCCTCTGTCTCCCTTCCTGTTTCTCTACCTCCACACAGACACATCTAGAGCATTTCTTCATGACAAGTCCTTCAAAGGTGCTGTATAAATAGATCCACAGAAGTCTGATATATATATATTTATATATATATAATATATATATATTATACACACATCATATATATATATAATTTATAACATATGATATATATATAGTTTTATATACACACACATCATATATATATATAATTTATAATATACATACATAATATAAATAGCATGTAGAATCATATATACATATATATGATATATATATAACATATAGTATTATATATACATATATATGATATATATAGCACATAGTTACAACATCATATATACGTATATATATCCTTTACACTTGGATTATTCCTTCCCAGCGGAGGTATTAATTCACACGGAGAAGAAGGATTCGTGTGGCTGACCTTTCCACTGGGACAGATTAATTCAAGCCTAAAGGAGATATATAAATATATACTGCGTAAATATATATATATATATATATATATATATATATATATATGTCATCAGTCGTCTGACAAAAGCAGGTGGCAATATTTTTTAGCTACAACACGCAGCACAACAGACACGTCTAACCAAGATACGACTGTAATTAAATTTGCCACCACTAACCACCACAGGTTTTTTTTTATTGCTTCAAGTAAGTATAATAGAACATCTTTTTTACAATCAATGGATATTGGAGCTAACAAAAACTCAAAGAGACAGAACCCGTAACGGACTAATGTCCTACTGTCAGGGTTATCCAATTACAAGTGAAAAGAAACAGCAACACATTATGCAAACATGTTACCGGTACTAAGACAAAATATCTGAACTAGTTAACTAAAGCTAAGGTATTGTCTTAAATTGATGTCATGTGTGACCACATCATCCATTTAAGCAGCAAAAAAATAAAAGACTGTAGGATGATTTATTAGATGATATTCAGCAGCTTAGCAGAAGACAGCTTACACCAAGTGATTTATAAGTTTATTTTAAAGTTTAAACAAGGTGAAAGAGAGGCAATGACAAATAACCAAGGACAAATTGTTCTAAGTCTTTGGTCCAGCACTTTGATGTAATCTAATCTAATATGAACATTTGTAAAGCCGCCTTCGTTCTGCTGACCGCCTTGATCTTTTTCTACCTCGGTCACAAACCTCGTTGACCCAGCATTGGGCTTTTTCTGTTGTGGGTCCATCAATGTGGAATGACCTTCTACATGCAATTTGTAGCAGGATTCTGGTGGAGGAATTCACCTTCATATCTTCACTGCATGAGGACCTTTCTCTTTTCTTTTCATTGGCCTGCCATGCTGAGAGCGATTCTGAATACTGTGTTGCGAGAAGTGCTTTACAAATGCTCACATCAGATTAGATTAGTAATAATAATAACAATAATAGTTAAAATAATAATACTAATAATAATAATAGTGGTGGTGGTGGTGGTGATGATGATGACAATGATGATAGATGATGATGACGACGACAATGCTGCTGCTGATGATATTACCAATCAGTAAAACAAACCTGGCAGGTAGACTGGTCACAGCACTCCCCCATGGCACAAGTGGCATTTGGCAATAGTCGGCAGGTGGTTGCATTACAACAGGTGTTTGTGCAGTCCTGAATATTGAACAAAATGCAAAACATAAGTACATGTAGCTAATCTACAGCTGCTCACATAATTATTACATGCTGTCTCCACCAACAACAGAGTAGTTCTCAGGAATGCCATAGGTAGGGCCCCCAGAAATTTGCGCCAAAAAATTGAAAAAATTGCGCACCAAAAACGATAAATTTGCGCGAATTTTGCGCAAGTTAAAAAATCAAAATGTTCGTTATTTTTTCATTGAATCAGTGTAGCCTACCAAAGTATCTAACAGTGTTTTTGTCCTTTAATGTAAAGCTTTGGCGTTCTAGAAATTAAACAACCAAGCCAAAAATGCAGTTGTAAAGTTCCTTTAACCATGAGATTAATGTATTCAGACGATTGCAAATAATTTTAATTTTGCAAAATTTACGCCCACCAAAATCTACGCTCAACATAGGCGTACGGGACATTTCGGCAGCGGGGGGGCAAAAAAATTTTTTTGGCCCGAAAAATCTGACGACCTTGCCCAAAATTTTCTTAGGGTTAAAAATTTTCTAAGGGTTTTCCCGTCCGAAAAATCTGACGACCTTTTTTTTTAGTCATCTACTCAAAATTTTCTTACGATTTTCCCATCCGAAAAATCTGACGACTTTTTCCCCCCTGCGTGCCCAAAAAATTCCTCAAAAATTTCCGAATTTTTTTCCCCCGACCATGCCCTCTTTTGCCCGAAAAACACATTTGCCCGAAATTTGGGGGGCATTTGCCCCCCCTGGACCACCGTCTCGTACGCCTATGACGCTCAATACAAATACAAAGTTTTTCAAGATAGTATTATGTATGCCTATATTATAATGAATCACCAAGTTACACAATGTGCTGAGTACAAGCCATCCGTCTTTGTGTGCACGCCTGGCGCCTATAGATTAAATGCGTTCGTTCTGTCTTAGTCAAGACAGCACGCGATGCTGCTGTGTGACCGCTTTGAGATACTTCGTCTAACACATTTTATTGTGTGGCCGTGAAGTTCTGGATTTTTTTTTTATACTATTAGTTTGTGCGTTAATACCAAAAATATCGATCTTTGACTAAAAATTCATCTATAATTTCATCTTATTCGGCGGTCGCCATTTTGATTATCGCACATCGGTCGTCGTTGCTATGTTGAACTGTCATGGGTCGCGGCAATTTTAAGTCAATCAAAGCCCAATTTAATTAAATTAACAAGATTTTGTCAAAATTTGCGCTAAAATCGCGCGGATTGGCAATTTTTGCGCTGTTGCGCTAAACCTGGAAATTTGCGCAAAATTTGCGCTGCGCAAGATCGCGAATTTCTGGGGGCCCTACATAGGTTGGACAGATGAAAAAACTGAAACTCCAATAACTAGAATGACAAGAGCTCCCCATAAATGTTCTGGATGAGTGAACAACAATCCAGCAACAACTGGATGAGCTGTCAAGGTTGCAAGACTTCACAAGACAGGATAACTTCACATTAATAACTGACACAAGAATAAAAGACAAGCCCAGTCTGCAACCACTGCACTTGTACTTTGGTAGTGCCAGTCCCAAGCCTGGACAAAGGAGGAGGGCGACACTAATCATCCTTGATATGACACAGCACTGTCGTTCAAACAGCAACAAGGCAGGGCAACCATGCGTCTCATAACAGACGCACAATTGCACGAAAACTGTACACTGTACAACTGCACATACATCACAGTTTAATTAACAAGACTATCGTGGCAAATGACGTGGGAGGATGCTAAGATGGCTGCGGAGGACACGATAACATGGAGAGGCTGTGTCGCCCGATGCACTACCAGTGCGTGGAAGGACTAAGGTCTAAGGTAAGGATTGTGGCAAACAAAAAGTACCTGAAGGAAGTACCAAATATAGACCTGATATTTGCTAAGTACAGGTGTTTAAAAACAAGCTTGCTGCAATCATCATGGTTGGCTTGTCAAGAGTTCATTGGCATTCTGAATGCTGATGAGTTTCTCTTGACATGGTATTATTCATTTATTCATTCATCTATTCATTCATTCCATTAATTTATATAGCACCTCTTCAAGAGATCTACTCTATGTTCCGTCAGTCTAGACTCCTGACTGTCCTTTGTATGCGCACTGCTGCAGCTCACTACAGAAGCCATGCATATCTCTGGAATTGCCTTTCTCATGAGCTGTCAAGATCTTAAGTTTGTCTCTTTCCCAGTTTCGCAATCACATGAATTCTGTTGTATTTGACAGAGATTTCACTGATTCCAATAATTTAAAAAGAATAATCTTCCCAAAACATATTATTATTACGTAATACCGGCAGAGGTCAAACTCAAAATTTTAGCTAACGATCAAGATTTTCCTTATCAGAATATTACGAGGTTTGCAAAATTATGATTTTTATTGTGTTTACAACTGAGTCAACATTGACTTATGTCCTGGATAAGACAAGTAATTACACCGAAGAAGAATACAAACAACATAGGTGCTATTTACCTGCGGTAGGCCGCAATCACACTGCTCCCCATCTTCCGTAAAACCATTTCCACAGATTGCACCACCCCTGAGCTGCTGAGGCAGATTGTGTAAGCAGTAGTCCATGCCTTGATGGAAGGCGTCGGCAAACTGCTGCTTTGAACATTCAGACCACTTCGTAGGATTCTTAAGGCCACTGTAGCGAAACACATACATTGTGTTAGCAGAAAGTGTTCTCACCCAGAGTTATGTTACATGCTGAAATCAAACTTCATTCACTCAAATAAAGATTGAAAATGATTTGCATAGTGTACTTAAACCTTTGAACCCGGAGCTCCCTAACGCTATGGATAGCGGGTCGGAAAAAACCGGCCCGTTGAGTTCTAAGGGTTAAGTACAGTTCATGCCACTTAAGTGCATAAACACGTAACGTTCAAACGGGACTGTGCTGTACTTATTGATAAATAGTAGTACACCATCGGCTGCATTGGCTTCCTGTTGAATTTGGAATAAAAATTAAACTGACCTGTTTGACCCACAAAGCCCTCAACAGTCAACACTGGCACACTTCCCTACCTTCAGCCACTACTAACTCCTTGCATTCTTCCTTATTGCCTGCAATTGTCAAGTAGCCTACTGGTCTTTTAGCTCGTTCACAATGCAGAACAGTTATGGTCCCATGTTCAATGTTCATTCCACACCTCTGCTCTTAAGGAATGAAACTTACTACCACTCTCTCTTCACGTGGGCGAGGTGGTGTAGTGGTAGGTTCGGTGCCTTGGAGCTGGAGGGTTCCAGGTTCGAATCCACCTCAAACCACTGCATAGCGAATTTGAGCAAGTCCTTCACTCGCAATTGCTCATGCGCTTCAGCATGAAACCCCGACGCAGTGTCCGCGCTGTAGTCGGAAGCGCCTCTGAGTAAAGAGATTGAAGGGGCATTAGTGATAGTATATGCGATCAACTAAATATAGCTGAAATTCGCTTTCTTCAAAAAGCAATTCAAAACTATTTATCCTTGGACTTCAAGCATCTGAAATCTGGATATTCAATTGCATCTTCTCCAGGTGGCCGACTGACTATTCGAGCTCCAGATTCACAGTTCAGTGAGACAGCGCATGTATAATAAATTTAATTAATAAATACTAAAAGGTACTTACCCGCTGCTGGGCACCATAATAATAATAATAATAATGATAATAATAATAATAATAATAATAATAATAATAATAACACTAAAAGGTACTTACCCGCTGCTGGGCGCCATGATGCATCGGTCATCCGGGCACCCACACGTCTCTGTGTCATGCGTTAGTCCAAAGTTGTGACCCATTTCATGCGCCACCGTCGTGGCCACTGGTCCAACTAACGTACTGTGATCCTTAATGACATAACAACACAATGTCAACAGCTAGCCTGCAATTCCTGAAGACAATACAAATCTAAGGACTGTTGAAACTGTCTAAGAAAAGTATCATTATGGTCCAAGAAACTTGTGCTTTTATGGTGTAGGCAGTGCTAATATTCCGGGAGTTATTGCTTGTTTAAGGACTGTTGATGCTGTCTCAGAAGTACCATTATGGTACAAGAAGTGCTATTATGGTGCAGAGCAGCGGGTTCCCAACCCGTGGCCCCGCGGGCCAAAAGTGGCCCACCTGGCCTACAAAAATGGCCCGCAGCATCTCAATGAATTAGGAAAATATATGTAAATATTGACAATTTGGACATGATTGGATATATATTATATAATTCTTTTCTATTACAAATTATTTTATATGGACGTTAATAAATTGCATCAAAATTCTATTTTGATTCAATTATAACAATTTCATACGCCTTTAGTTAATAAAATTTAAGCCTTGTGGCTCCCTAATGTCCTTCAACTAAGAAAAAGTGGCCCTCCAACTTAGAAAAAGTGGTCCTCCAACTTAGAAAAAGTGGCCTGACAGTCAAAAAAGGTTGGGAACCACTGGTGTAGAGAGTGCCAATATTCCCATAGCTATTACAAATTGAAGGACAGTTGAAACTGTCTCAGCAGTACCATTATGTTACAAGAAGTGGCACAGAGAGGGAATATTTACTGTAATGCAGTGTGGACTCATTACGTTGAAGCCATCAAGAGACATGCAGACATACGATACAATGCAATACAATGCAATACAACGAGTCATTGAGCAATGACACAGTCAATCATCTACTGCTTACCAGATTAACACCTCCCGAGTACTGCCAGGTACAGATGGTCATGATGGGTGCCTTTCCAACAACTCCATCACCAAGAGCCTGACCTCTACATAAAAAAAAAACCAGATTTCTCATTCAAAATGCTACAGTTCAAGACATCCAGCATTGTATCACCTGTACAGTAGACATGGTTATGTAAGGACAGCATATTGTCAGAGAAAGTCGAACAATATAAATCTAAATAACAAATCATCTGCAAATAAACTTTACCCAGTGATAATCAATGTTTAGTGGAGATTTTTAGCTATTCAATGTCCACAATGCACATGTTTCTCTTTAACTTCTATGTGTCTATGATCCCCAATCACTCTTTCGATTACCCTACTGCCGTCTGCAAGACAACCTATGTGCTCTCTGAATAATTTTTTACCCAGGCACATCATGCTTTCCTGTTTTTTTTATTTGACATTAGCTGGTGGTGGTGGTACACCAACATTTGATTTTTCCCCAGGTGGCATAGTAAAAGTAAAGCCTGAAAACTACTGCAACATAGTAATTTTTGATTATAATTGCATAACACTAGCTTAGATTCATCCACGTGACAGGTGTGATACCATCAAGCCGATACATACACACTGCATTTCAAATTGCAATGCAAACTGCATTAAAAACAATTGCCGTCCGAACGCCTGAACTTTTAGTCCCTTGCCTGCGGACTACTAAAATGCAACGGCGCTCTATCTTGGTGGCTGACTCTAGAACCTTGAATGTGCTCCCTATAGAACTCTGAGGTCACACCACTTTTTTCTTCAAACTTAGAAACTGACTTATTTAGCCGTGGTTGGATCACATGGGAGCACTTCCGAGTAGCTACCTTGAGGGTGCTATATAAAATTCAATAATAATAATAGTAATAATAATAACTATATTTATTACATTTCACATTACTACATAATAATAATAGTAATAATAAGTAATAGCAATAATAGTAATAATAATAATAACTATATTTATTACATTTACCACATCTACTGGTATATTTACTCCATTTATTGTTGGATAGAGACTTACGTGATGAGCTGAGCGTTGTCATTTGGATGTTTGGGACTGATATGTTGACGACGATACTCAAGAAAGTTGTTCATCGTTTTGTCGGCGTTCTCAACAATCTCAATCTCGTTCTTATCCATCCAGACCTCCACGCCAACAAGCGCAACATAGATGTTCAGCGGACGATACAACTGTACAACAACACGGAAGACAACATAATACAACATGCATGAGTCATCTTAATTATAGTATTGCATAAATCCATTAGACTGTAAGATAGTAAACAAAGTGGCCAGTAACAACAAGTAACTGGTAAGTACTCTCAAACAAGTGCTATATTAATTTATTACAGTGTGGACTTGTTTTCATGCTCTATGTTAACATGCCATCCCACTTAATGAGAAGTGATGATTCGTAAAGCTATCAACTAAACACAAACACAAAGTTCTTCTTTTGGTTCTTAAGTCTCAAATGGATCTTGCTCCAAAGTATCATTATAATAACGTGCTTCACCCCTCTTTACCACCTCACTGCGTCCTCTTAGATATTCTGATCGGCATGATCTCTTTGTTCCTGGGTCAGGGCCAACAGGTTCAATCCAGATGTTTCGACTGCATGAGCAATTCCATTGGAATGGAAGTTCTTGGGAATAGTCTCTTATAAGGCATGTCCTTTGCTGACACTGCATTACCGCTTTATATTACTGTAAAGAAACTGAAGCACTATATATCTGAATCGAATACATGACCAATTATCGCTTTACAAGCGCAATTACACAAACAATATTATAGCAAAGAAATAAACTAAAGAAACCGAACGCGAAATTATTAATTTGACACAGATACGATTTAACCGATATTCGTTTAATTCCATAAAACCAGTTGCCATGAATAATTTAAGCGTATACATTGGCCAATACTCAAAATACATTAATATTGATACAGTACTATGCAACATTTCGTAATATACGCAACACATCCTTGGTTTTGTACAACACATTGAAGCATGCGGATGTGTGGTATTCACTTACAGAACTAACAATGTTGACGATGTCTTTCGTTCTTCGAATCACTTCGTCTGCATTTTGACGGAAACGAACCAACTGGAAAATATGAATTCGCATCATGTTATTAGTCCAGCCAACCATCAATGCAAGATAATGAACTCATCAAACATGCACTATGATAATAACAATAATGACAATAATAATAATATTAATAATAATAACAATGCACTTTGTGGGGCGTGGTGGTGTAGTGGTGACGTCGTTGTCTTGGAGCCTTCTTGGAGAAGGTTCGAGGTTCGAATCCACCTCAAATCACTGCGTAGGGACCTTGAGCAAATCCTACACTCGCAATTGCTTGAGAGCTTCGGCATGAAACTCTGATGCAGTGTCCGTGCTGTAGTCGGGAGCGCCTCTGAGTAGAGAGCTTGAAGTGGCATTATAGCCAGCATGTCAATCTTGTTGCTCGAAGCTGTTACTACCAGCTTCGTCAACTTCGAGTGATTGCACGCTCTCTCTCTCATGATGCGCTGGTAGTTCTTGTTCATGCCTTCGTAACTAGTCGAATCGACCATTGTTGCTCAATCCTTGTTGGCCTCCCCCTTGGGGTTCTGGGTCGGTTAGTAGGGCATAGCCGGGTGCCGTTTTTCAACCGGGTACCGGGTCCGGGTAGTTTGTTTAAAATCTGCCGGTTCCGGGTACCGGGTCCGGGTATTAAAAGTAACGTTAATCTCTAAACTGAATAATATGTCCCCACTTTGAATGCTGTCAAAGGAACACCACTCAGTTTGTTAGCTGCATATGGTAGAATTGAGTGTAAGAGTTTTACTACAGTTGAGTTCTGCCAGGGGTTATTGATTGAGAGGTGCCAGTAATATCTGTTCATGAATTCTGCTGATACAATCATTCTATAGTAAAGAAATGCTGATCTGTCCAGTCAGGCAAGAGAAGGTCAAAGGCCCCTGATAAACAGTCCTGCTTCTGTGGTGCATGCAGTCCAACTACATGTAGACATAGTTCAAAGTGTACCATCCCTTAATCTGGGAGATGTAAACATGGTCATATTAGGGAGGGGGCCTATTAAGCTGCAGAATCATATCAACAGGTGGAAGGTATCCCTTCTGACAAGTCCTAGTCTCTCTGACTTGAATGAGGGTATGACCCGGACCATTGTGATCCACAGACTTTAAAGATAAGGGATTATTGACAGATGACCACTGGGCCTGGCCGACCTATGTAGCTATTCATTCATTCATTCATTCAAGTATTTATATAGCGCCTCTTCAAGGAAACTACTCAGAGGCTATGGTCAGTGAGCAGCACCTGTATATATATATACCCTCTTTTCTCCCTCCGTTCTCCCTAACCCTTTACCACCGTTCCTCCCCTCCTCCTTCATCACCTCCTTTCTCTTCCCTGTTAGTTATTTCAAACAGCCAAGCAGCAGGAGGAAGGGGTAGTACAAGAGAAAGAGGAGGAAGGAATAAGAGGGGAGAAAGCATGAAAGAGGGTGCCACTCTTCTATTTAAATATATATATATATATATAATTATATGTGTGTATATATATATATATATATATATATATATATATATACTAATCCCCTTACTCTTCTCCTTAACTGTCTACCACTGTTCCTCTGAAGATGGGGTAGTAGAGGAGAAAGACAGGAGGAGGAAGGAGGAGAGACAGCATGGAATGAGGGTTGACAGAGGAAACAGACTTTAGAGATAAGGGATTAATGACAGATGACCACTGGCCGACCTATATAGCTATGGAAGAGGGTGACACAAACTCTCCCCTCCTCCTCTTTCCTCATCCTCTTGCTGGTAGGCTGTTTGAAATAGGATAGTCTAATATAAAGCAAGCACCAGCAGGCTGTCTGTTCTGTGATTGTCTGTTCATTGTACTATAATGCAGGTGAGAGATTTAGCAGGTTAGCTGTTAAGCCCTTCACTGATGTGTGGTATGCTATTCATAATTACCCACCCGGCCCGGATGACCTTTCATCAAGGGATCCGGTTATCTGCCGGGTGTCAAATAACCGGCAATGCCGATTATCCGGGTCAGCCCCCGGCTATGCCCTATCGGTTAGATTGGGTTCTGCGCTCTGCTGCCCGGCTCATTGGACGAATCCCTAAATTTTCCTCTGTTTCTACCTACATGCGTGATGTGCTGCATTGGTTGCCAATAGCCCAACGCATCCATTATCGAATTGCTGCCCTGGTCTCACGTTGTATCCTTGGTTGCGCTCCATCCTACCTGCGCATTCTTTGTCGCCCAGTCTCTGACATTGAAGCGCGTCGGGCCCTTCGCTCTGCTGCGAAGGGACAACTGCTTGTTCCACGGGCTCGCTTGGCTACCAGACAGTGTCGAGCCTTCTCGGTTGTGGGGCCGTCAATCTGGAATGACCTCCCCCCCTAACCTCCATCTCCTCCACCTGACCAGTCAATCCTTATTCCTTAAGTCCCTTAAATCTTTTTTCTTTTGCCGTGGCTGGGCTGGGAGCGCCTCTGAGTAGTTTCTTGAAGGGGCGCTATATAAATGCTAATAATGAATGAATAATGAATAGAAATGGAGAAATAAAAATAAAAAAATCTTTTCTTTACTGAATCAATTCTGACAAAATGCAGTATGATTGTTCTGTCATTGGTGCCATTCATTATTCCCTACCTTAAAACTTAAAACTTGGGATGACGTCTGCCAAAGCTGAAGGAACGATTCAATGTGTGTACCTCTTACATGACCACTTACATAGCATCTTAACAAGAATCTCAATCTCATGGAGGCGCTTAACGTATCTACCCAGCAGATCTAAACAGAAGCGATTTAAGAGAGTTAGTGAATGTTTTCCGAGTTGCATGCAATGCAATGTTGCGAATTGTTAATGAAATACTGTTCCAGGAAGATGGTCCAATGCACAGCAAGCCCACATCAATGTAGGAGAGCGTGGGACCATCAAGACCCAAAATCATAGAGTGCAAGGATCGACGATGACCTCGCTGGCTGGAGACGGGAACACAGAGCTCCTAATGCACTCAATCATTTCAGATAAGGCAATTATGCATAGTGCCAAGTCATATGTTCCCGTATACTGGGTAGTAAATACAGCTTACGCTAGTCATGGGTTTACGCAAGCAGAAGTCATGGGAGTGCAATCAGATTCTGATAGGAGGGAATGGAACTTTGTAACTCAATCACTCAATCAGCCATTTGTCAAATGTAATCTATTTATTATCAGAAACTAGGATTAAATCACGCGCAGCAAGGGCTGCAAATCATCAGATACAAGTATCACTGATGATAATGGACAAAATGATCGAAAAAACCATTAGTAAAAATATCAGCTATTAGTGGGCCCAGATGTCACAAAATATGAGTTGGTCTAAGCACGGAACCTTGAAAGTAATGCAAAACCAAAATATTCAAAAACTCCTGAGTGTAGGCAACCTGATGATATTTCAATGTATCAACATTAAAATCCCCATTTAAACAAAATCTTTTCCCTGTATTTGAAAGCTGGATAACAACTGCTCCACTACAAAACTGAAAACATGGACATTGGTGACCATTTTAATCTATATCCTGAGGATATGAAAGATCAAGCTACAGAAGTTCACGAACATCAAGTTAAGAAGGCAACCTGATGATATTTCAATGTATCAACATTAAAATCCCCATTTAAACAAAATCTTTTCCCTGTATTTGACAGCTGGATAACAACTGCTCCACTACAAAACTGAAAACATGGACATGGGTGACCATTTCTCTCTATATCAGAGTTTCTTAACCAGTGTTCGACCGAACCCCTGGGGTTCGGTGAGCCAGTGCCAGGGGTTCGGCAGAGGTGCTCTGAAATATATAATATTCAGGGTCAGTGAGTGTGAGTGAAAAATCATTTCCTATAAAAAATTCTACTTTTATTTAATAAATTTTTGAAATAGATTGCTGCCAGGCCCTACCTTATGAAATTTAAAGCTGTTCATCCTGTTAACCTTAGTTATGTCTTACTGCACTTCCCGATAATTAACACTACGTCGAGTCACAGTTCATCCTCGCATTGGCCTACTTGGCAGACATCTTTGGTGCACTCAATCATCTCAATTGCCAGATACAGGGTGGTGGCATCAATATAATTGAAGCGGAAGAGAAGCTTTGCGCTTACCGAAACAGGTTACCATTGTGAAGTGTCGAATGGAGAACAGCAACTTCGCTAACTTTCTTCTGCTAGATGAGTGTGTTAGTCACGATGAGTCTAAAGTTGGAGATACTGTTGTACCAGAGTAGTTTAAGCAATTGATTGCATGCAATGCACCTGGTGGAGCTGGCAAAGTCATTTGACGGCCACTTCCCTGACAAAGATATGGATCCAGCAATTTCCAGCATGGATGCGACAGCCTTTCACCTTCGATATTGTAGGCTACAGCAAATGTGAACGATCCATACGGTACCTGGACGATCTTATCGGACTTCAGCAGAGCCATGGCGCATTCAAAAATTATTGCTCTTTGGTAGGCTACAACAACACTGTCGAGATTTTGGTGCCGCCAAATGGAAGGATATCCTCGCATTGCCAAAGCCGCCCTTGAAATCCCCACACCGTTTGTCACATCGTGTCTCTGTGAGCAAGGATTCTCAAAATTGGTGGAGATTAAATCCAAAAAAAGAAGCAAATTTGATTGTGAAAATGACACGAGTCACGCATTTCTCACATTGTCTCCACACGGCAACAACATATGACATCTTAAGATGCAATTGGTAGTGTTGGTACGTTAGTTAACTGTTAGTAGTTCACAGTGGCCGCGTAGCCAAGGAGGATTTCGGGAGTTAAACCCCCCCATTGGCCTAGGAAACAAGTTTTTTAATGGTTATTTATCCACTTAAATAAGAAAAAATAAAACAATTGCTTGTAGTAACAATTGTTTTTCTTACTTTATTTCATTTGTTACTTTATTCCCTTTTTATTTACTGTAATATTGTTGGGTTGGTTTCAGAAAGGGTATCCGGCCAGGCAAAAAAACAAAAACCCCATGAAAAATTCCTGGCTACGCCACTGGTAGTTCATGTATTGAATTAATATTGTATCACATTTGGTACAATTTTTTTATTTCCTTTTGTTTCCATTAGTAAAAGAATTATGTTTAAAACTTGAGGGGTTCGGTGAGTGGTCATGGATTTCTCTTGGGGTTCGGCTACCTTGAAAAGGTTAAGAACCACTGCTCTATATCCTGAGGATATGAAAGATCAAGCTACAGAAGCTCATGAACATCAAGTTAAGAAGAAGGTTACAAATATTGCAGAAGATTCAACATTGTACAAGCGATCATTGGATAGAAAAATTCACTTTGGTGACTTAAAGCACATGCAGCATGAACGGCAAAGCAAAAAACACATGATATTTGGCATTATAAAGTAACAACATACATAGCAGTCACAGCGCCACCACAAATCGCAGCAGATCATTTGACGTACTCTCTATTCTACTCTTGACCTGTGTTACGATGACCTGCCAAAAATCCTTAGAAACATTTAAATCTAGATACATTTAATTTCTTCGACCTGTCGAACAATTTCCTTGACTCTTACACAACCTGCTGAAACTGCATATCTGGCACCGCCAATGATAAAGAGCAATTCATTGTAGATGGTACCAACTGCAGAAGGCAACTGCAGATAATAGTAAACCAGTAGCGTAGACAGGGGGCTTCGGGGGTTAACCTCCCAATTGGCCTAGGAAAATAGTTTTTTAAAGGTTATTTATCCACTTAAATAAGAAAAGAAAAAAAACAATTGCTTGTAGTAACAATTGTTTTTCTTACTTTATTCCATTTGTGACTTTATTCCGTTTTTAATTTACTGCAATACTGTTGGGTTGGTGTCAGAAAGGGCATCCGGCCAGGCCACAAACCCTCAAACCTCCCCATTATAAATTCCTGGCTAAGCCACAGTAGAAAACAATCTCCCAGCTCAGCAACACAGAAGACAGATGATACAAAAAACGTCCACACCTTAAGCCCGATAGCATGCAGCGTGGCAGCAGAGAAGTAATTAATAAAATACGTATTCGACCGATGAATAGAGATAGCAACAATGATTTAAGGACATAAACAATGGCCTGTCACAAACCTGGGAATGGTCATTAGCGACGTAGAGTTCCACAATCATCGTCTTCTCGTTGGCATCGTACGGCCAGCGCAGAGACCTTCTTATCTACAACAACAATAGCGTTCATTCATCACTCGCACGACAATGCGCACACAGGTGGCCAGTCTCGTTTCCTCCACCATAGTAGCATCCGTTTGTCCCTGTCTCCGTACACTATTGACTTGATGTGTGTCCTTTGTCACAGCATTGCAAACGTTAAACGCCAGCACAGCAGAAGATTTTAATTAATCATGCTAGATGTATCGTGCACGTAACCAACAACAACGTTCAGGAATTAACCGGTAAAAACATGTACGAAATTAATGAATGAATGCAATATTAATGTGATTCATTAGGGATTGATAGCTGGTAAAATTTATGTGAAGGGCACTTGCTGCAGGAAAGAGAAACAGATTACAGAAAGACAAATTACATACCGACAACAAACGGCCAAACAGGCACACACAAACACAAAGACAAACACACAGACACACACATACAATACACAGGCGCATGGAACTAGCAACTGTTAAATCAACAGGAAAGATATACGAAATGGCAGATGGGATGCTTAAAAAAAAGCAATAACTTGTGAAATCAACACCAAAATACAGATAATTGCTTGCGATATTTTTGAATAACAGTTTCTATTGACACAGATGAATGTCTGGCCTATAAATGGACAACAGCGGATCAAAAAAGAACCTATCCCACCAAATAAACATGGCCATCCAAGTTGCACCAAGAGCAACTGTGAGTGAAGGAGTGGCAATCATCTAAAGGGAGGCTCAAATCCGTAAAACACCGCATCACAATGCGAGCGCTCTAACAAATCTGCTACCGTGTCCCGCAGTCAGCCACAACCATGGCCCATAGTTGTCACATTAGGGGCAACCACTGATGAGTCTCTTTTGAAGAATGCCATTGATGAGTCTCTTTTGAAGAATACCATTGATGAGTCTCTTTTGAAGAATGCCATTGATGAGTCTCTTTTGAAGAATGCCATTGATGAGTCTCTTTTGAAGAATGCCATTGATGAGTCACTTTTGAATTTTGCCATTGACGAGTCTCTTTTGAATTTTGCCATAGATGAGTCTCTTTTGAAGAATGCCATTGATGAATCTCTTTTGAAGAATACCATTGATGAGTCTCTTTTGAATTTTGCCATAGATGAGTCTCTTTTGAAGAATGCCATTGATGAGTCTCTTTTGAAGAATGCCATTGATGAGTCACTTTTGAATTTTGCCATAGATGAGTCTCTTTTGAAGAATGCCATTGATGAATCTCTTTTGAAGAATACCATTGATGAGTCTCTTTTGAATTTTGCCATAGATGAGTCTCTTTTGAAGAATGCCATTGATGAGTCTCTTTTGAAGAATGCCATTGATGAGTCACTTTTGAATTTTGCCATAGATGAGTCTCTTTTGAATTTTGCCATTGATGAGTCTCTTTTGAAGAATGCCATTGATGAGTCTCTTTTGAAGAATACCATTGATGAGTCTCTGTTGAAGAAGCAATTGAAGAGTCTCACTTCAAGAAAGGAATTGCTCTCTTCAAGACATGCCACTGAGAAGTCTCTCTTCGTGAAAGTCACCGATGAGCCACTCTTGAAAACATCCATATAAATCTGCTTTAACAATCATAATTGCCGTACACTTAAATTTCCACCTCAACTTAATTAAGTAAAGGGTTATGCAACTTTAAAAGCAAGCACCTTGAAATCTCTCAGGTTTACCTTGTGCGAATCTGTGGCACTAAGGCGACTGGCAACCTGTTGCTGTCCTACACAGAAAAGAAACAAAAACATATTTATAACATTTATTTATTTACGTCTCCTTTTGCTATAACACCCCCTCAAGCTCTCTTCTCAGAAGTGCTCCCGACTACAGCACAGACACTGCATGGGAGTTTCACGCCGAAGCGCACAAGCAGTTGCGAGTGGTCCCTACGAGGCGACTTGAGGTGGATTCGAACCTGGAACCCTCCAGTTCCAAGGCACTAAACACCACCACTACACCCCACAACAGCGTGATTTCAAACTCAAGAATATGGAAAAGACTCTAAGTCAAGGAGTTCATCAATTGTACAGAGGCTTGGAGCCCTGATTTATCTTATGGTGCTTTATGTGCCAGTGCTATCCATTCCAGGTCGTAGGTTCCTTTGCTCTGCCATGCAAGTTGACCTGGCTGTGCCTCTGGCTCAAACTTCCACAGTGCTGCATAAAACATGTGCTATGGTCTGCCCATCTTTCTAGAAAAAGCTACTTAGCAGTCTCAGTAATGAACTTTCTGGTTCTTCTTTGCCCCTTTCCACAAGCATTTGAAACCATCCTCTATGACTGTGGCTTGTCAGACCAGCAGCACCTCTGAGGAGTTTCTCTTTGAAGTGGTGCTATATAAACTCATGTTTATGATTACGAATGGAAACGCGTAGCAGTAATTGCATATCCTGTTGCATCGTCCCTCCCACAAATGTCATCCAGCTTCAAATTTTAAGCCTGATTATTTACGGTAAATATATATTATATTATTTATGGTAACATATCATATATATATAATATATATTATACACAATTATTACACATGTATATAGATATACGATGGTCTATTTTCAGAGGCCACTTTTTACTCTGCAAATAGAACAGTCCGTTGATTTTTCTTCATAACCATAATAAACTGAATGCGTTTGTTCTGCAAACAAGATGCGATACATTTCAATCCACCAGAGGGCCGCGCTCCAAATAGCCATGCGATGCTAAGTAAAGCCTTTCCGGCGGTCCTGCGTATTATACGACCGTTGCCTGCGGCTATAAATCAGGATGATGAATTTAATAATGCAGACGACAGATATCAGGAAGCACATTATGGGTGAGAAATTTATCAGCGTGTGATTTATAATTGTGGAGCGCAGTGGTGTAGGGCTATGTTCAGACTTTGTTCGGTGCCTTGGAGCCCCAGGTTGCAGGTTCAAAAGCACCTCAGGCCGCCACGTAGGGACCCTGGGTGTGTCCTTAACTCGCAATTGCTCATGCGCTTTGGCATGAAACTCCGACTCAGTGTCCGTGCTGTAGTTGAGAGCGCTTCTGAATAAAAGTCTTGAAGAGTAGTCATTCCATATCAAATCAACACAGTTCTGAATAAAATTTTGCATCACCAAATCGAATTTTGCCAAAATTTGGCAAGATGGTGGAACCCAATGAGAATTTCTCAAAACCAAATTTCTTTATTTTTGAGTCAACTGGTTTTCGAGATATGGGTCATTAAACCTTGGCCCAAACAGCCCAAAGTCCTCCAAATTTCATCAAAATCTGACATGGTGATGCCAGATCACTGTGACGTTTTGCCCCGGAATGACCCAGAGGCGATATAACAAATGCTCAATGCTCATTGCTCATACATACATAAATGAGTTTAGGAAAGACAGCAGACAGTAGCAGCCCAGAGTCATCAGGTGCGCTGCTATGGCTGCACGAGTAACAAAAGAAACTTTCATATATATTCATGATGATAACACACTGTGACGCGAAGCAGGACGATAATTAAAGCATCGGATGTGACGATGAAACAGGAAGTGAACGACTAATGAGCAATAAACGACAGCACCGCACTTTTTCGCTCTTAATAACTCGCAAGAAATGACGGGAGTCAACCCTAGCAGGCGTATTCGATGACACCGCGGGTGAGTAATTAAATTAAATTAACGCATATCGCTCAAAACATCAGATCGTGAAGCGTCGGTATAAAATGAAGGATTCAGAATAACATCTCCCACAGGGTATGCTATAGAAACTGCTTCCATGACAACTAGATGCCTTCCGTGTCTTTCTAGGTCGTCAATGACAACCAGCGTTTAATGTAGATGTCTCTGGGGAATGACATTTCCCCCAGAAATAATCCTGATCTGTTGTTCACATATATATATAAGTACCACCTCCACCCCCACACGGTTATTTTGTATTTGGTTGATGCTCTCATTGCTCTGTAAAAAAAGGCTACTAATACTAACAATAATACAAAACAATTTAATGTATTTAATGGCATCCCCTTTCCAAAGTCTACCCCACCCCCCGAAAAACGCTATATGCACAATTCGGCCCCCCAAGAAAGTTTAGGTAGTCCTACGTAAATTTTCGGCATTAGAATTATTTGAAAGCGCAACATCAATGACTAAAGAAAGGTCATCAGATATTTATAAAAGTAGCGAATTTACAAATGGAATTGTTATGTTTCTAGGAAAATTTGGCACAACGACTAAAAAAAGTCATCAGATTTTAGAGTGCCGGAATTCGCATCTTTTTCTAAAGCTTTGGGAGAAAGACTTAAAAAAAGGAAAGAAAAATTGTCCGATGAAAGGGTGTCGTCGGTGTCTGGGCTCAGTGGTTGCCGTCTGCCTAAAACGGCCATTTTTTTCCCGCCCCCCAAAAACTTAAATGCTCCCTCACCCCCAAAGGAAGGGAACTAAATTAAACACTGAATGACAACTACCTGTTCCAATGGTTTGGTTTCCTCGGTAGTCGAAAACAACTACCTGCTTCCTCATGTTCCCTACGTTGTCAATAACAACCAGCTCCAATTGTTTTCTAGGTAGTCAATAATAACCATTATTATGCCTCCTGTGTTTTCCAGGTTGCCAATAGCAACGATATGCTTCCCACACATTCTTAAGCTGCCCATAACAACTACATGTCTCCCATGAATTTCTGTGCTGCTAATGGCAACTCAACATGTCCCTTGTTTTCGCAGGACAATGGCAGCTACATGTCTGCCTTATTTTTCTGGTTGTCTATCTATACTGCAAATGCTATTCTAAGTATACACACAGGATACTGGAGGATAGAATTTTTCAAATATTCTCTCTTGACACTGCAGCAAAAGATATCCAAGCTATCATTATCTGCTTCATGTAGATCATTTTCAAACTCATGCTATTGCTCTTTTCTGTTTCAGATTGTTCTTAGCTATCTCCTCTGTACTAGACCACTCCAAATTAGCCTGGAATCTGTTAACAGTATAAACATCCAAGTTTCCTAAAAGCTGTAACCCTCCAAATCCTATAAACAGCAAACTAAGCTACTGAAGTGCTCCTGTCAAACTCTGTAGACCCAACAATGTGAGCAGCAGGGAATAGGAAATTGCATCGTTAAGTGCAACTGCAATCATCAAATTCTATATAGCACCTGACAGGGGCGGATCCAGGGGGCACCCCCATGTAGAAATTTCTTTATTTTTTGACCAGCTGTTCTGGCTCGAAAGTTGACGTGACCCCCATGAGTAATTCCGTAACCCTCCCCACACCCGCGAAATCAAAAAAAGTTAATCAACTTTTTTGGCGGATAAAATGGTGTATTTTTCGTGGGAAATGGAGGCAAATGACTAAAAAAATAAAGAAAAAAGTAAAAAAGATCATCGGATTTATTTTTCGACGGCCAAGACGAAAATTTCTCCCTGCCCCAAGACCAAAAACTTTGGTCCCCCCATTCAAAAATTCCTGTATCTGCCCTTGGCACTTGACTGCTTTCAGGAACAAACAAAACAGTTTTCAAGCGCTTATGAAACAGAGGTGCAAAGAAAGAGGAAGCACCTCATATTGTCGAATTCCATGCAACCCAATCCAGAAAGTTGGACCCACCACAGGCTAGTGCACTGTTCTGGTTGGGGAAACTAACCAGGTCAATGTGAGTAGTAGAGCAATGAAATCAACGACCAGAAGTGGATGAGGCAGATACACAACTTCCTAAGATAAGAAGGAGCGCAGCTGGCAAGGAAATTAAGATCGCAAACTCAACTCCATCTATGTATCGGCAACTAGAAAAATTCCTCCTACACGTAGGAGCTTAATATCCCATTGTATCACTCCAAATTCCTGTAATGACTATTCAGAGGCGCGCCCATTACATATCCCCACGGCTCCAATACCTCCAACCAGACAGCATTTAAGATACGCTGCATTTAGTTAATCTATCCCACAGTCAGCGAAAGGCTTGGCTCCCATCAGATAGCGTAACTTCGGTCACAAAGACAAGTCCCATAAGTTGCCCACACAAGTAGAATCCATTTAGCAACAACAGAAACTGCTGCACTGAATAGCCTATATTCCCAAAACATCTAAATGCACTGAATAGCCTATATTCCCATAATAGTTAAAAGCACTGAATAGCCTATATTTCCATAACAGCCAAATGCACTGAATAGCCTTTATTCCCATAACAGTCTAAAGCACTGAATAGTCTCTATTCTCATAACAGTTAAAAGCACTGAATAGCCTATATTCCCATAACAGTTAAACACACTGAATAGCCTCTATTCTCATAACAGCTAAAAGCACTGAATAGCCAATATTCCCATAACAGCTAAAACCTTGGTTCATTGTCAAATGCTGCAAAATTTCCATAAATATAATAAACGAACATAAATTACAATACAATACAGTTGCAACTTACCACAAGACCAGTTGGTTCTCACAGAATCAGAATCACGAAAGACGAAGTGCTCGGCGAGCAGCGTTGGCTGCCTGGGTTCAATGTGATAACCGTCAACATCGGTGACTACGTAACCTCTGCAAAAAAAGAAAACAGCAAACTAGCAAAGCAGTTAGAGAAGAGTACATGAGTGAAAGGTAAAAATGACAAAATTAAGACATGAGAACAGTTCTATCAGTCATCTCAAGCAGGCTTACGGTTGGAGGTGCAAAGCAGTATTACCAATTACTGTTCTGGGCTTTGACACGCAACATCAGGTGGCGTGCAGTCTCTCACTCACTGGCTGCATCATCTTTTCTCTGACAGTCTCGGTACTTTTTAAGCATAGTCTCCAAGAGCGTATACATATATCACATGATTTTATCAACTGCATCCAGTTTTCTCACCTAACTTATCAACATTTTTCTGCTCCAAGTCATTTCATACGCTCAACCCTCGTACAAACCCTGTCTGCTGGCCCTGCGACTTGGAATGAGCTCCCTGTTACTCTTCCTCAAATACCTATTGGCCTTTCTGCTTCTTTTTTTTCTCTTCTTAAGACTGTCTTATTCGACTGGGGTTGGACTGGGAGCGCTCCTGAGTAGATAACATTGAAGGAGCACTATATCAAATTCTCAGTAAATGAATAAATAAACAAACCCAAACTATGCAAACAAATCAAAGAGAGCGTGAATTCAAAGCAGTTGTCTACATTACATTGTAATCATTTATAGGAAATGTAAATTAAATGATCTATGCACTTTACAAAGGTACTCCCAACTAACCTAAATAATACTCGAATTGATCAAATTCAACAGTTTCACCCACAAGATGCAAACGAGATTTAGAACCGTTCCACTGAATTACAATAATCCCAGCACTGAAGAAATATTACACATGTCAGTAAATTCGTTCATAAAACCCATTAAATAATCACTGATTTCGAATCAAAGACGATAAACAGAGCGTTGTGGCAAAATATTTCCACTGACCGTATGCCAGTGCAGGTGCTGAGACCGGCCGTTGACCCTGGATGACCTTCGACATATCCACTGTAGTAGCAGACTGCATCCTACAGTGTTCAACACAGCAAAACCAAAAGCTGCAATCAACAGAGTATCTGCCAGCAGACACTTATGCGTTCTCACGCAATCAGCATTTTGTGATGACAATCCTTCAGGCACTGAGTGTCAATTAATGCAAATGACTTGAAGAAGACTTTTTCCCATAGGCAATGTATTGTATTGTATTTGTAATGTAATGTAAAGTAATTCAGACAATTTATATAGCATCGTCAGAGGCAAGCCACTTCTAGGATGCTTTAGACGCATAATGTCAAATGTCAGAGAAAATGTCATGAGCTCGAGAGCATGTGCAGCTTCAATTGTTTTTAAAAGTTGATTCAGTCAAAAGTTGATTTTGATTTCCTGGATCGTTGATGGAAGACTGTCCCAGGCATTTTAATGCTGTTTAAGCATTTATAGAATGCCTCTAGTATGGTGAACCGTTCAGAAGGGCTCCCAGTGTGCAAGGCCCCGTGAGAAAAAGCAGGTTTTGAGAAGAGAGAGGGATGAAGAGCAGACAGAATAGTTGAGGAAACAGATGGAGAAAGCACATTCCAAAGAGAAGGACCAATTGAGACAAATGATCGAGAGTGAGCCACAGCAGTTCTAGTGCGAGGAACCAAAAGGTCAGGTCCGTTGGATGAACAAAATGAACGGTGGAAGGAAGCCGAGTAAATCATGTGTAACATGTGTTTGTTCAGCACTTAAACGAGGAAACTGCAGTTGCACTTTCCAAAGACACAACAGTCATCAAACACAAAATAAAAAGAAGCAAAGAGCAGTCCCTTACGGCAGCTTTGAAGCAGCCACGGGCATGAAGTGTAAACAACTTGATTTTTTAGCATTGGCATATGAGAGTGAGTCCTCTCTCTCTCTCCGTCACCGTCTTTAACGGTGTCTTATCCTCCCACTGACAGTGTATTGTCAGTGTACACATTAAAAATGAATTCACTAAGGGTTGGCAGGTGGGGTAGAAATTACAAAACCAAATTTCTGCCCTGGCACAGATTTCAACCCCCGACCTCTTAAGCTGCAGCCCAGTGTGTTAACCATTACAATGCTGAACACCCAGACAAACAAATTCCTTTAAGAAGACAATTGGTGACTACTTGATTACATACAGTGCTCAATACAATGATAGTTAAAACAATGGAACATGAGCTAGGCAGCATTGATGGATATCACAATTGTGACTGCAATCATGAATTTATATAGCGCTATTTCAGGAGTAACTCCTCAGAGGTGATTACCAAAGGTCAAAAAATCAGATACAAGAACAAAAAGCACACGAAAACAGCTACCGGTAATCACAATAACATGGAGAACTAAAATAGCCAGCAAAATTTCTTTATCAGTACATAACACACGGTACAATCAGTACATAACACACTGTACAAAAAGTACATAAACGCACACAATGATAAGTACACAAACACACTGTACAATCAGTACACAAACACACTGTACAATCAGTACACAAACACACTGTACAATCAGTACACAAACACACTGTACAATCAGTACATAACACACTGTACAATCAGTACACAAACACACTGTACAATCAGTACACAAACACACTGTACAATCAGTACACAAACGCATTGTACAATCAGCACATCACTGATGCTCATTGAGCACTATCTCTCGATCGGTCGGTTCAAAGCAACAACGTATCCCATCCATAGTACGTTTTACGTTTTCGTGGTTTAGGATGACGATCCGACGGATGGAAAAAACTTGCTTGTCACAATCAATAAGCGGTGTAATTAACAGCAGCATCGGCAGCAAGAGGACGACGATGTATAGTTCCACGCAAGCTGATCGACGCGCCCATTCACTGCGCATGAGCGCTGCCGGCGAAACACCTCCCAGCATCGCATGATTCACATGCATACCATGACCTGCGACTACATAAAACACGGCGCCATCGACGTACGATGAAAGGCGAAGGCTGAGCCGGGTAACTGCCGCAAATGACTGGCCGCGGTCATTCAGCGGGTGGACAATGCGGCCACCGCGATCGGGCATATTTTGTTTTTTCCGAACGCCGCACTGTGCGCGGCGTATTAACAAGGTGTTAAATGCGATCTTGATAATATTGCGGGCAGCAGCAGCAGTAGCAGTGGCGGCGGGAGATTCTTGAGCGAGAGAACCACGCTGGAATATCAAACAGAAATATTCTGATCCGGTGAGAAATGTCGCGTCGGGGATATATCGTACGATATAATGGAAGCCTTTGTATTCAAAGATCTGCATAATCGAGAATTTATGTGCAGTGTCACCGGGAAGAAAATTGCAAGCACAGAGAGCTGAGGTCGGAGGTTATGACAATATCTTCACAGTCTGAGCTTAGACAGCAAACCCACAGGCTACATCAAAGTATGCCATACAGTGCCAGATATGCTACCAATCAGAGCAAAATTTAAGTACTTGATTGTATACGCTTTTTTTTTTAAAAAGTGCTCCCCTGTAGTAGAAAACTACTGCAATCAATCAATCGATCAATCAATCACACAAATTTATCAATTTCTGCAACTGGTGTTAAAGAAAGCAGAACCAACAGAGATATTGTGAGATATCTGCCAGTGGACATTCACACGCTCTCACGCAAACACCATATCTGAAGACTTTCCTTTGGGCACTGAGAGTCAATGCAAATGACTTGAATTAGAATTTTTCCTATAGACACAGGCGGTGTAACACACGTCTGTTTAGTATGTAAACTAGGAAACTGTCTTTGCACTTTCCAAAGAAACAGCTGAATCCTGCACATGGGTCAGATACAGACAAGTGCAGGTTGATCTGATCAGTTACTTAGACAAAACAAAATGCTAGTATGTGAAAGTAAAAGTGGCAACAAGGAATTCTTTGTAATACGTCCTGTAAAGACACCATAAACAAAAGTCATGGTGGATGACAATAGTCATTTTAGTCAAAATGGAAAAATCGAAATTCAAAGAACGCATCAGAAACTAAGACAGGAAAATGGTTTACAAAGCTCACTTTCTGAAGCTAACACAAAAGTCAAACAAATTAAAAGCAAGTAAACTGGAATTTATAAAACCTTTCAAAGGGGATTGACCATAGGAATAATTTTATCCTCGTATAATGTGAAACATCGGTCAGGTATTCTTATGATATCAGTTAAGCAATCTTGTCTTCAACCTAAATAAAACACGGCAAATCAAGCGATACCTGATCAGATACACTGCTGAGATACTCCTTCCCATTGTCGTGAACTCTCTTCTCGATATAGTTGGCACCGAATAGCTTTCTGAAATGGATAAGCAGAGTGATGTAGCTACCAATATACAAAGCAAGAAAACAACAGAAAATTCTAAAAGCAAAGACTAAAAATTACCAGAATCTAAACTTTAAAGCCTAACTATTAACTAGGCCAATTTAATTTCTTTTAATGAGCTCATTATGAAAAGTCCAACCATAACCATATAACAAACTGGTCCAATGGGCAATTCACCCCAATTTATCACAGAAATCCATTTCTAAACCCCAATTTACCCAAGGCTTGATTAAATGTTCTGACCCTCTGATATGGAATAATCCTCAAAAGTATGTTACACACGTACCCACCATTTACCTGCATAAGAAGAAATTAAATGACTATTTAATCTCTGTATACTAGACTTATATTAAACCATTGTCATGTTTTTTTAGTTCATTTCAGTTGTATTTGTTTCATGCGTTACATATTGTTTTTTGCACTGTTTTACTACAGTCAAAGGCAATCCAGAAAGAAAGGTCAGTCCATTCGACCCTTTTGGATTGATCCTTTGATGTGTGCATCAAACAATTGAAAGTTATTGAGTTTGTAAAAAAAAGCGGCTACTAAAACTAACAATAATACATTAATGTATTTAATTAATGTCATCCTCCTTGCAAAGTGCAGAGGTTCCCATGTGAACCGTAGAACAGACAATCAATAGCAAGGAGCAATTGCGCATGAAGGACTTGCTCAAGGTCCCTATACAGCGACTGTCTGAATGGAAGCTCAAACCTGTCACTCCTAGTTCTAAGTCAGTCCCCAAACCCAATTTACACCAGGAGTCTGTAGCTAAGTCTCATTCTTCAGATGCCATACCTTACCCATTACTCAGGGAGTCAAGGTTGCAGGCCAAGTGCTTTACCCATTGGGTTACTGAACAACAGTATAATATTTCCACAAGCTCAGTAAATCTCAATTTCAAATTACATACAAGTGATTATCGGGTGTTGGAAGGCAGTAAAGAAGTGCATCCTATTGCGATTTACAACTTAACCAAAATATCAACTATCACACATTGATGCAATTCATAGCATGAAAACTACACTACATGGAGCTAAGAAGGTATACATGTAGTACTCAGAATGTCTGTAGCACCACAAGCATTGTATTGTATAAGTATGTTGACCATTTATAAACTGATTCTCTCAGCAAAAGCCTTTCAGAAGCGCTCCCAGAGCGATTGACCCCGAAACAAATGTCAGGATTTGAGGCAAGAGAAAGATAAAGAAGTCAACGAGAGAGTACTTTCGGCAGAGTGAACAACTATGGTGGAAGTCCATGACCTGATATTCACTGTTTGGTCTATCACTATCCACTGACAACTGGAGCAATCCTGGAATTCTGATTCAGTGTGTGCTAGCAGTTTTTCATGCAGACCTGATGGAAGTATATAATTACGGTGTTTCTACGAACAGGAAACGCTGCCAATGATTTTTGCAGGCATATGTGATTTGACAGCGCTTGATCGATGATGGCAACTAACAACGCTCAGCGTTACTCAAGGCATCACATCAGGACATCAATGATGCTTAGGTCAAATTAATAGCAATAATGATGATAAAGATCTAGACAACAGTGCTTTCCAAAAAGCATTACAGATGTTCTGTTAATAAAACAGCTATTAGCTTTTAAAAAAATGTTTCACGTGTATGCTGCTCGTTTCAATTGTACAGATGATGATGATGATGATGGTGGTGGTGGTGGTGATGATGATGATGATGATGATGATGATGATGATGATGATGATGATGATGATGATGATGATGATGATGATGATGATGATGACAATCATGATGACCCCGATATTAACCTTTAGATAAAGCAAATGTATAGTTTATTAGAGCCTGAGGGATTTTTATACCTCGGTCTATAAAAAACCGAATAATATTCCACGTTCAATTTTAAACGAACACATCACAGCATGATAAGAATATTCACAGTATGACCACAAGTAATTACAGAAGTTAAATTTAACTGTTTGGCAGCTATGCTAGGTGCCCATCACATTCTATTGCTCATTTTACGTTACATTCTAATGCTCATTTTACGTTACATTCTAATGTTCATTTTACATCACGTTCTAATGCTCATTTTACATCACACTCTAATGCTCATTTTACATCACATTCTAATGCTCATTTTACATCACATTCTATTGCTCATTTTACATCACATTCTAATGCTCATTTTACATCACATTCTAATGCTCATTTTACCAATGCCATCTACCAAATGGAAGGCTGAGTGTTAAATCCATCAAATCCATCGTGCCACCATTACTCAAACCTCGCCCTTATCAATGGTAGAAAATATATTACGAGGTATAACATACCTGTTCAACTCAAGAACGAGTTTGAACTGCTCGTGAAATGCTGTAAATTCGACGTTGATTCTCTTCACGTGACCACCTCCTTCCTGAAGAAGCAAACCATAAACGATGTTAGATTCGACAAAAACCAATGACAAAAGAATAATAAAAAAGAAAAAGTAGTCAACATCTGAAAACAACAATATAAAAAAACAGACAACAGTTTAAAATAAGCAATCACTGTTCTATAAATATAGTTTTTACAAAAGCACCATGCACTGCAAGAGGAAACCACTAAACTGTACTCCCCAACGATAAGAACCTCATAGCACGAATGCTGACATTCAAAAACGTTTACAAGGCTTTTATACCCGCTGGTCTCTTGGCGCTTTTTAGCTGTCAATTTATGACGATCGACTATTTTCTCGATAAAATGAATATAAATAAACACTGTTCAACATGACGGTTTCCGTGAAGTTTCAATTTACATGGGCAGACAAGTCCATTTATATCTCCCGAAAAATAATATATGGCACTAATGTGCACCATGTGCTTTGCAAAGACTATAAATGCCATGCAAAGACTACAGGACCAAAATATGAATGCAACACTGGATTCTATAAAGCTCCTTATGAATTCATCCTCATCAATAATATGCTGTCAATGCCTGTAATAATCATTCACAGCATTACCTCTTCGCAAAATCACCATATCACAAGACCCCACAAAAGATCTTACTGAAAAACGTCTACTACACACTGAAATCAGTTTTCCAGAATAGACAGTATTATTTAACATCTATATCTAAATTTTATATCTGAATAAACATTTTCAACTATGCATCACTGTCGTGTAGACCAATGATTCAAAATACCTGGAAATGGTTTTCCAGATGGAAAAACAGTTTTCTATCTAGATCATGATTTCCCAAACTGACTCAAAAGTGGGCTAAAACACTCTGGAAAGTGGTCAGCAGATATCTTTCTATAGAAGCATTCTTTTGAAGCAACATTTGGTTATGGTTGGGTATAACTAGCTGCCACAGTTGCGAAAATTTGTATATGAACAGAAAACAACAACAACCATGACACTTAGATCACTGGTAGTATTATACTGCTGCTATACTAAAATAAACCACATCAATTTAAATAGATCACAAATTCAATATTCAAATGCTTTATGCAGTAATGACATTTGAAAAGAAAACATAGATACGGATGAATTTTTAAGCGACAACAAAAACCGTTGACATTTCAGATTAGTCGCAACTCAGTAAGTTCAAACATGGAGATAAAATTAGACCTTTATGAAGAAATTACACACTGAACAGTTCGTACTAGTCAAGGACATTTGCATACATTTCCTAGTTTGACAGATTTTATTTATCCTATGAAAATTCTGATGATACTTGAAGTTGTTCTCAAAAGCACAATTTCAAGCCTTCTGAGTTGCAATCATGCACACATTTTAAACATTATTTTCGGGATAATTGTCTTTTCGTATAATTAAGCAGTAAGCCGAGCACAGATGACAATATAAGACTCTGACTTGCTTCAAACCACGCGTCCACCTGCCTATGAGTTGCATGCAGCTCATTGGATCATCTATCATTTTAATGCTGTTAAGATCAGTTACACTGTTACATTGCGTAGGTAGAGCATTTGCCATTGGATGGCAATAAATTGTAAACTGTTTTAACCTACGGGCAAATCTCCTATAATGTTTTCAATATGTCCATTTATAAACACTGTCGTAAATCCGTAAAGTTCTATGCCAATTTGTAAAGCAAATTGTAGCACACAATAATTAATTACCCGTATATACAGAATGAATCGGTAGTAGTAGTAGTAGCAGTAGTAGTAGTTTGATGCTGAAGTAGTAGTAGTAGTAGTAGTAGTAGTAGTAGCAGCAGCAGCAGCAGCAGCAGCAGCAGTAGCAGCAGCAGCAGCAGCAGCAGCAGCAGTAGCAGCAGCAGCAGCAGCAGCAGCAGCAGCAGCAGCAGCAGCAGCAGCAGCAGCAGCAGTAGTAGTAGCAGCAGCAGCAGAAGAAGCAGTATCTTTGTTTATTCACAATGCTAGATGTCGCACCTCATCCAGGCCAGATTACCGTACATAAAGAAAGATAATTTGTTAGCATAATTGTTCACATAAGAAAGGTTTCTTTGCTATTTTCTACATAAAACTCTGGCTGTCCTATCATCTTTGGTTGGAAGCTTAAAATTATGTGGAATGGCACGGTCTCTGTCACTGTCCAAAGATGGAGACTGTGCTTCTGCAGACTCAAGGACCACCTGACAAGGTCTGCAGCCTGTTATCACTTCAGACCCACTTCCCCATTACCTTCTTGAAGATGCAGTGACAAAATAAGCACTCTTCATAGACACGTCTGTCAGCAGCAGAAGCAGCTTCTGTTAGTGGTACGACTTTTGACTTTCGCATACCAATGCAATGCATGCCGCCCATGTTAGTTAACCTCAGCAACAGATTTTCTTATTGACTAACATACATACATACATACATACAAGGTTTGAAAACATGTGAAAGTATTAGTGTGTTGGATTGTCAACGAGAGGTCAGAGGTTAAGATCCTCCAGGCTAACAGACAATATACATCAGGGCTGTTTTAAAGGAATTTTTAGAACTGCACAACCCCTTCTTTTCTTTCCCATCCTCCACAGTAAATTACTCCCAAATGGAGGAGAATGACCCTTTTGCCAGTTTTAAATGTACAGAAGTGCTTTCTACAACTGCACAAACCCGTCTAGAACTGCACATTTTGTGCACAGCTGCATGTTAAAAAAAGTCCTGATATATATGAAGGTTCTGTCATCATTGTGCCTTCGTTAAACTCCACTATAAAATAAGTACAATGACGTAAGAGTAAAGAAGAAGTAGTGAGGCACAGGTTAATCCACCCAAGTTCTTATGTTGAGCATAAGACAATCAGGCAGTTAACATATATCACAGTCAGGTCTGCAAGAAGTCTATAATTGGTCTTCTAATTAGCTGCATTAATAGGCTAAAGAGAATGTGAATGAGTGCGGACACTGGCCAATGGCCATGCAGACCATAGACCCTGATCCATCACTCGGATCTGACGACATTGTGCACGAAGCCACACATTCCCCATCGAAACACATCAGATAAAGGATCCTTTAAGTCAATGTTTATTAAGATGTTGACCAATGAATGGACATAGAAGAAGCGACCACATTGGGACGGGAGCTTAGGGCACCACGCTCACACTCATTCAACTGTAGTCGTTTCTGCAATCAGAGGTTCACTGCAGTGTCATGCATCACCAGCCAAAACGCAGGGAAGTGAAAACTGAATCACAGTAGCAGTGACATGACTCTAGTCTATACCAATGGCATAAAGTGTGGCTGGAGGTCATGGACGGCGTCCAGGCAGTTATTTTCAAATATCAACGCCATCCTGCCACTCATTTGCATACGTAACTCCATACCACTCCACCATAATAGAAAAACACGTGAGCATTGCTTAAAATAACCAAAACGTAACATATTATCAATTAGTCTCAAGTAACAGTAAATCAATGGGAAAACAGAAGTATGTGACAGAGCTCTAAAGAGTCGGAGCATTGGATAGTCAAACAATCACCTGGTCACCTGGTGCCGTCAGCTCTTGGAGCTCTGGCGACATTCTTGATGTATCCTCTCCAGTGTCTCCTCTCTCTTGTTACCTCTCTCAGCTCCTCTAGGCTCATGCCAGACTTTTCCTGTACCTCATCCAACCATCTCTTCCTCGGTCTTCCACGTCTCCTCCTTCCCTCACCGCAAGCCGTCATCAGCTCCTTTTCCAAACCGTTAGATCTCATCACATGGCCGAAGTAGCTCAATTTCCTCCAAGTTGCTGTTTGCTGTAGTGTCTCCTCTCTCTCTATTCCGAGCTCCCTGCGCACCGATTCGTTAGTTCTCTTCTCCGTCCATGAAATCCTTAGCATTTTTCTCCAAATCCACATCTCGCACGCGTTGATTTTCTTTTCCATATCCCGTGTGTTTGTCCATGTCAAACAATAAGCTACAGAAATTTATTTACGATTACAATTACAATTACAAAATAGGTATGGGGTTCAAACCCCATAAAGGCATGAACATGTCTCACGATTTTGGTCCCATCCATCCATCCGCACTCCAATCCACATCAGCTACAACGAGTACACTGACTAAAGTACACTGTCAGTGGGAGGATCAGATGGCGAGTTACAGGGCTTAAAGTGTGCCTGGACGGTCATGGACGGCGTCCATGCACTTATTTTAAAATGTGAACGCCGACCTGCCACTTATTGACTAGCACAGACTGGAAAGCATAGATGTAAAAAACGATGAAGATAAAATAAAAAACGGTAAAAAACGTCGTTTTTTTCGAAATAATAAAAAACGACAAAAAAACGATAAAAAACGGAAACGGAAAATAATTTGCCTATGTTACATCTGAAATTTCATTTTCAGCTTACAAAACCTGCTTATGCAATTTTATCAAGAAACTGCAAATAACACAACTTTATTATTAGGCCAAAATAATTGGTAAAAGTACCATTAATCTACCACAGTTATTTTTTTCTTATAACTTCGGTTTAATAAGAAATTCGGACAAATTAAAGGTATCGAAATCTTTTCAAATTTAAATTGTAGACATAAGTCCACATTATAAGTCTATGCTGATCGACATAACACAATTAAAATCTAATCAGAAGCAAAAACCACAGATGTTTACTAAATTATATATTGTACATTTGTGCTTAAAATTGTTACTTATAAATATTAATTATAGGCCCAAGAATTTTATATCAAAATAACTCTTACAAGTTTCATTTCTTGTAAGGAACTACTATATGTATTACTCAAAATAATGACTTAAACAATTACATAAAGACCTTATAGTTAGCTGCATCCTTGAGAGTACGGTGAAAACGTATAGAATATCAGAAAAATTAAATTAAGGAAAATAATATTAGACAGAAAATAATTAAATAAAGCTACATAAAAATCGAAAAAAACGATAAAAAACGATGGGAAAAATAAAAAAACGAAAAAAACGACGTTTTTTGGGAGAGAATAAAAAACGAAAAAAACGTTTTTTACAACTATGCTGGAAAGGTAAGGGGCGTACAGGCACTTATTTTGGAAAGGTAAGGGGCGTCCAGGCACTTATTTTTCTGCACTTTAAGCACTGGCGAGTTAGAGGACGGCCATCAGACTACATGCACCAATGCTAGGAAATAATGATATGCTTGTCAGCGCTTGAGTGTATGCTTTTTACAACTGAGTATGCAAGGTTGGTGCAAGTGGACTTCCACTAATACTCAAACAAATATCAGTCTTGATCACGGGGATATGATCTCCCAACTTGGGGATATGATCTCCCAACTTATCGATCGACAGAGCCTCGCACCAATCACTAGACAAAGCAGCTTCCAAACGACAGAGGTGTGCAATAAACGGCATTACCCCATTCGTCCACCGTCGGTAATAAACTGGGTAACAGGTCAGCCGACATCTTTTCCATCTCATAAAACGCGACCGGAGGAAGTCGAGCGGCGTAACAAAGGTGCTATATAAATGTCAATGTATGTACGCACATATACGTATTTCATACATACACACTTATATACGTATTTCATACATACGCACATATACGTATTTCATACATACACACATATACGTATTTCATACATACACACATATACGTATTTCATACATACACACATACACGTATTTCATACATACACACATATACATATTGCATACATACACACGTATACGTATTTCATACATACATACATATACGTATTTCATCATCGTTCTCCGTGTCGCAGACACTGTCAGGAAGTTTCCTTTCGGGCAGAACCATTAAAATATACGATCAGAATGAATCCAAAATCCAATCGGCTACTCTTAAATCCATCCAAAACACAGTTTATTTGGTTGGGTGGCCATAGGCAACTCCATGGTATTGACCTTTCCCAACTTGCTCTGCATGCTCTTTCCTCATATCTCCTTTTCCTCAAATTTCGTGATCTGGGACTCACCCTCGATTCTGAACTCACTCTGTCCCAGCATGTGAACTTGGTGGCACGGAGCGCCTATTACCAGCTTCGTCAGCTCCGGTGGTCTCCCGCGCTCTCTCTCATGACGTGGCCGTTGTCCTTGTCCACGCCTTCGTTACAAGTCGAATCGACAACTGTTGCTCCCTACTTGCTGCATGGTCTTCCCATTGAGGTTCTGGGGCGACTTGATCATGACTTGCGCTCGGCTGCTTGTCTTGTTGGGTGGCTTCCTAAATTTGCTCCTGTCTCTGCATATATGCGTGATGTGCTGCACTGGCTGCCTGTGTCCCAGCGGATCTCATACCGCATTGTTGCTGTGGTCTCTCACGCTGTGTCCTTGGCTGTGCTCCGTCATACTTGCGTGATCTTTGCTGTCCAGTCTCCGACGTTGCAGCGCGTCGTGTACTTCGCTCTTCGGATAGGGGGTGAACTTCTAGTCCCGCGGGCTCGCTTGGCTATTAAGCAGCACCGTGCTTTCGGTCACGGGGCCTACAGTCTGGAACGACCTCCCGGTTACGCTTCGCTCTCTACTTGTGGTCCATCCAGCTGGGTTCTACAAGTCTCTCAAGTCTTGTTTCCTTGTTCGTGGTTTGGCTGGGAACGCCTCTGAGTAGTTTCTTGAAGGGGCGCTATATAAATGCTCTGAATGAATGAAAATCAATACGATACGATTGTATTTGATACTGCAATACATCCACAGTTGAGAAGCGCACATGACTAGAACATTGAAGGTGTAAAGCAAGTTCTGTGAGTGAAAGACTTCAAATGCTCATAGTCCATACACGTAAAAATGCACTTGCCAGATGAAAATAAAGGCTACTTACTTACTTAATAACAGTGCTAGTGTCAGGGAAGCATCGACTCATACTCTACACAGTACAGGTTGAGCAGTAGTAACCACTTGGCCATCATGTCACATGGACAGCAACCAACAACATTAACGGGGTGCGGCGCAGTAATAATGTAATGTAATGTAATGTAATGTAATGTAATTAGGAATTTATATAGCGCCGCTCACAACCAAGGCCATTCAGTAGCGCTCCCAGTGCGATAACCCCTAGAGAAAAAATAGGTCTTAAGAAGAGAGAGAGATGTAGATAACGATCCTGAAAGTAGAGTCCCACGCAGAGTGGAGGGAAGAGAATTCCACAAGGAGGGCCCAATGATGGTGAAGGAACGAGTTTGAGCAATAGTGGTCCTAGCTCGTGGAACAAACAAGTCAGCCCTGTCCAGAGAACGGAGAGGTCGATGAGAAGATGCTGATAGAGGAGAACGAATGAGATCACTGAGATACATCGGTGCAAGACCCAGTTTGGATTTGAGTACCAGAGAAAGGACCTTATATTGTATGCGGGCAGAGAGAGGAAGGTTAATCATAATCAGAGAGAGATGTATATAAATGCTCTGGTTAATCATAAACGATGATATATGGGAGTACTTAGGAAGGCGCGCAATTAATCGAGCAGCAGCATTAAGGACAGATTGAATGGGAGATAGGCGGACCTTTGGAAGACCAATAAGAAGGGAGTTACAGTAATCAATTCTGGAACAGACAAAAGCATGGACTATTGATGTCATGGTTGAAAGGGAGACAGATCTGCGAATGGACCTGAGACGACGGAGGTGAAAGTATATTATATAGTGGTGGGTTCGGTGCCTTAGAGCCGGGTTCGAATCCATCTCAAGCCACCACGTAGAGACCTTGAGCAAGTTCTTCACTCGCAATTGCTCGCGCACTTCGGCATGAAACTCCGATGCAGTGTCCGCGCTGCAGTCAGAAGCACCTTTAAGTAACGAGCTTGAAGGGGGCGCCATAGCAGATGCGAGAAATAAAATTTAAAAGAAAAACAGCAATGCTGCAACCATCAGGAATAGCAACTAAATAAATGCAATATTTACCAAGAATAGCAACCAAGCAATGCAACAGCCACCAGAATCAGCAACCAAGCAAATGCGATAGTCACCAACAATAGCAACCAAAAACTGAAGCAGTTGCCAAGGCCAGCAACCAAGCAAATGCAACAGCCACCAGGGCCAGCAACCAAGCAAATGCAACAGCCACCAGGGACAGAAACCAAGCAAATGCAACAGCCACCAGGGACAGCAACCAAGCAAATGCAACAGCCACCAGGGACAGCAGCGGCATAGGGCAATAACTACTGGATATCTAGAGAGACCAACAATGTCCTTGTGCACATAAAACCTCACTCAATAGACAGCTTTGCGTCGGCCGGGGTTGCACCGAAGTCCATCTCCACTTGCAAACAGTGAAATGAAGAAGCACAGAACCGACAAACTTCCACTTATCTTCGTACGCACAACAACGACGAAGAAATAAGGATCGACTTCCAAAAATGGGAAAAAAATGCGACAATTCTGACGCAACTTCCACGCTATACGCAGCGTCCATTTTCTCCTATCCGTCTCTTTCTCGTTCTAACCATCCACGCCTCCATCACTCCCTGACCCAACGTAAGCTGGACTCCCGCTCCACGGCGAAGGCTGTCATTGTTAGTTGCGGCCTGCAGTTAGTCTCAAACTATATATATCCCTGAATTTGCCATTCTGTGGAATTAATGAATGACGTGGAGACGAGATCACAAAGCACTGCTGCTAGCAGTCGTGGAGACTGATAGCTGGTCACCCATCGCTCTGGAGGGTAATAAACTACCTCTGCAACCCAGAAGATAATAATAAGCCAGATCGAGAAGCATAAGACAAGTAACTCGAGATGGAAGCCAAAACCCTAAAAAGAGACCCAACCATTACCTCTATATACACGAAGAAAAGAATCTTAGCTTGGTTTTTATTTTCTGCTTTATTTAGAATGCCCGTTCTATGCCAACACGAAAACTCAGGTTAACCACATAAAGAATATACACTTGTCTAATATCACAATATTTATGATTTTGTGCTTATCTTGTTAATATTACTGTGCTTATTTTATAGCATATCTATCTGTTTATAAGTCAGGTTAAGTGAAGGATACAATGAATTCAATTGACATTGTTTAAAAAAAGTTGGCGATTTATCGCTATGTGCCCAGAACTTTATTAGAATGCCCGTTCTATGCCAACACGAAAACTCAGATTAACCACATAAAGAATAAACACTTGTTTAATATCACAATATTTATGATTTTGTGCTTATCTTGTCAATATTACTGTGTTTATTTTATAGCAGATCTATCTGTTTATAAGTCAGCTTAAGTGCTTTAAATGCATTCAATTGACATTGTTTACCACAGTATACGTTAAAAAGAAAGTTGGTGATTTATCATTATGTGTCCAGTTCTTTATTTTTCCAGATTTTCAGTTCTTAAAAGGACCAAGGACCTCTTTTATATCAATCCTAAAATGAATAGACTCCAGTTCAACTAATGACAATAGAAGCTACTCCCCCATCTAGATTAGCAATAGTCAATAACAAAGGTGCAAACATTTTTTCAGAAGCCACTGAACAACATACAGCATACAGTGTCCAGCACTTATCAACTAACTTTGTAATCAGAAAGATCAAAGTCAGAGGCATGGATTTTAACTATGTACATAAAAACACACTTATTTGGTGTCAGATATATATAGCGCAGTCATGTAAACAGTAGTTACAGTACCGATTAGAGGTGCTAAAAAGATATTGGCATCTTGATACATAAATTTAAACCAGCAGACTACACAGTAGTACACACACATACATATGTATACATGCATACATATGAACATATAGCTACATACAAGCATATTCATACATGCATACATGCATGCATGCATGCATGCATGCATGCATGCATGCATACATACATACATACATACATACATACATACATACATACATACATACATACATACATACATACATACATACATACATACATACATACATACATACATACATACATACATAATGGTCTGGAATGGGCTACCTCCATACTTGTGCCTGTTGCCAAGTGTTAATTTGACACGTCCTATGGCAATCTTAAAAACTGTCCTCTTTAGCCAAGGGTTGGGTAGGGAGCACTCCTGAGTAGTAACATTGAAGGGCCGCTATATAAATACTCGTAATCAACGAATAGATTAATCATGCGCATACACATACATGCACAGCATTGCACACATTTATATAAATGAACACATCCACAAATACACACTCGCATACACACACACTTGACACACAATAAACACACACACACACACACACACTTGACACACAATAAACATACACACTTACACATGAAAAGATGTGTAAATGATTTCTCACTGCTCAACAGCTTGTATGTATACTTAAATAGGAGTATATGAGAAAACAATCATATTGGATCATAATATCAAAAGCCAATAAATAAGATTAATTTAGAAAAACATTAAATCAACAGAAAACAACAAATACTGCCTGCTAAAATCTTACAACTTCTGTAAGTCGAAAATATAATTGGCTTAAATCTCAACTAAAAGCAATCAGCTCAGTTAGCAACCGGAAAAACAACAACAGCCCAACAGTTATTTTATGTAGACTGCCATTCTGCATTAGACAGTTTCCCTCGGCCCTTACCAAAAAGTGCAAAACCCACCTGCTCTTAAACTCATAAGGAACACCAACAGCCTTCCTCTATCCCACTGCTTCCTTCCTTCCTACCTACCTATAATCCTACTTAATCCTTCCACCCCTCTCCCTCTTTCATCTCTTCCCAAATCTTTTCAACTTACAGATAACCTCAACTGAGATAGGATGTATGAGGTAGCAGACTATGCTGTCTACAAATAACAGACAGAAAAGCCCTCCCAGTCTACAGAAGGGCAATCAACAAAGTGGCTAACCAGTAATAAGCGGGACTACTTAGCAAGTTGCGGCCTGGCTAAGTGGCCTGGCTAAGTTGAGGAACCGTAGAACTAAACTGTGTGTTACAGCAAAGTAGCAGACTAGCATCATGCCAATCACCCGTAAAGTCGTAAACACAGTCTCAAGACCAACCTCCTTTTCACCAAGATCCGCCACACAGATGAAATGGGACCCTTGCAACAGGAGTGTACAAAACTTAAATGATATAATGTTCATTCATTCATTCATTACATGAATGTGTATAGGGCCTCCTCAAGGGTACTACTCAGAGGCGCTCCCAACCCCAATGCGGGCAAATAGAACTGTCTTAAGATGAGTGATGAATGTCTGAGAAGGAGTTCTAGAATATAAATGCCAAAAAATCTAAAGAAAACAATAGCTTCTTCAGCCTCTCTTCTCCTAATCAAGCTCCCCAGCCTACATGTCAAGAGAATTTTCAGTAAGTAAAGAACTGAGTGGAGTGGTACATAATGTGAACAGGAGTGGAGCAAGAACAGAACCTTCTGGTACACCGGTGCATGGTATAAACACACCCAACTCATGGCAGAACTTGAGAGACCGAATTGGTGTCTGACGCGGTGAACATATATTTCATAATCATCTCAGGTGTCAAAGAGTAGTAAATACTAGACAGACCCAGGTTTTGTGAATTTACTTTTCCAGTATCAGTGGAGCTGATTATGTGATTGTGAGTGGAAAGAATGCCGTTTCAGTGGAAAAGTAATATGGTAGGCAGACAGGAAAGGAAGGTATGGTAGCGGCCGTGGGTTGAGAGGTAAACATGCAGGTGGTCAGCGACTATTTTTTCTAGATTTTTCCAATATAAAATTGCGAATAGATAATGAGATGGGATGAGAGACTGAGAGTTTGACAGATCGTTAGAAGTGAGCGATTAAGAACGGAATAAACCACGACAGAGCAAAAGAGTCTGGGGATTGAGGAAGCTATCTACTGAGAGAGACAGACAGACAGACAGACAGAGACAGACAGACAGACAGAGGGGTTGACAATGGATGTGGTGATTGGACCCAAGACATGGATCCATTCTTTTAGAAGGGCAAACTTGTAGTTGACGTCCAAGGGCACATTGCTCACCTGACTGACGGAGATATGAAAACAAGATCAGGAATCTAGATCAGATCAGGAATCTAGGTCAATGTCGAATGGAACAGACTAAAAAACCGATGAAGGACATTAAGGGTTTCATATAGTCCATCAACATACTATTTTAATCCAGAACATATCTTTGGGCACTGATCCATGCATACCACATATTTTGGACACTGTATCATTTAGATTCTAGAACAAATCTCTAGGATGCTGTCTCATCTACCATAGATCAAGTGCTTAACATTTACTCTCATCCACATCAAGTCTTTTGGACACTGTATCATCCAGGTCATATCATCATCATCATCATCATCATCATCATCATCATCATCATCATCATCATCATCATCATCATCATCATCATCATCATCATCATCATCACCACCACCACCACCACCACCATCACCATCACCATCACCATCACCACCACCACCACCACCACCACCACCACCACCTTAATCGATTAATAAAATTTAAATTTTTGAGTAATAGAATAAAACATTTTTATATCAGTACCAACCCTAAATATAAAGTAACAAAACATAATGTGTATAATGTGTCTTAAGAGCGTTTCAGAGATGACACCGAACGATGAAGATACTGCTGGTGATAATGATGCAAGCCATGGAGGAATAGCCAGTTGATATACAACTGCAAATAACTAAATTATGAAGGTAAAGACAGCCCTGAATCTGATGATATTAGGACATAGTCAGTTTAACTGACTATTAAAAAGACTGTGCTTCCTCAACCATGAACCCTACATTCAACCTTAATTTGTCTTCAAGAAATGCAACCTATAATGACTCCATCGTGACGCCATCGGGCCATTTGGGATCAGAAAACAAGACATTTATCACATACACACAGGAAACAGGTAAAATTAATGCTCAGACATTTTTCTCTCAGGAAGAATAGAATTTCTTTGATAAATTACATCAATAAGAACCTGTTGGGGACAAAAACAATTACATCACCATTTGCCTCAATACAGAATCATGCAACCATATATACTATAGGCCTATACCCTGAAGATGTATTTCTGTAGGTATGGTATGGTATGGAGTGTTCTGTGTGTAATCACTCAAATCAGTTGGATAAAGAAGCTCAACCAATAGACAGAGAGATACATGATTCTTCTACACAAAAGATAAAACCAAAGCTCGAGGGTACGCGTACCCTAAAATAGAATACGTTAAAATACGTACGTACCTTTCAAAAAATAGAATACGCGTATGGTACATACCATACACGAAAATTTTATTTATGCATGGTTTACTCAGCGACCCATAGCCAACGTATAATCTGACGTCAACTGTAGGCCTATGCGTCATTGAAACCGGTACTTCCGGTAGCGTAGCAGTAAATTTCATTCGATAAATTCTTTGGTTATAATTAATTTAATGCAAATTGCACTGTCTTTCTGATGAAAGCTAAGTACACGTCGTTGGTTTGCAAATTGGTGTAGCCTAACTCGAAAGTTGCAGTAGGCTATATCTATATAGCCTACGCATCAGTCAGCGACTCAGCGATGCCCAGAGAACGTGGGAAGAAATGGACGCACGTGAAAGTTTTGGAAAATGCGAAAAACAATTATTTGATTGAATGCAATTTTTTCGACAAGCAGTTCTGGGTTGGATCAGGCAATCACACAAGAACACATCTTTGAAGTGCTGCAGCAGAACTGAGACGACTGACTGACATTAGTGCATTAAGTGCAATGTATGCTGGATAAACATAGACCTACATGTACAATATAGCATTGCAGCAATTTACTACGCCGTATACTGGGTGGTGAGTGTTTGCTTAAATTAAATTGAACATTCTTATAATGAGCAATGACGTGGTTAACGTATTTTATTTATTGTTTACGTACCCTAAAATAGGGTACGTTAAAATACGTACATAGCTTTCAAAAAATAGAATACGTACGGTACGTACCCTCGAGCTTTGGATAAAACCATTGACTGTCAATCCCAAACTCTCTTCTCCACTATCTTGCCTCTTTTTCTTCTGGCTTAGATTAATTAACCACTTGCTGAAGGGGTTAGCCACTACAGTATCCCAAAGTTGTCTCCATCTACCCATTTTACAAACACCTTAAACAAGTCTAATTCCACAAACATCCAGCACTATTATGCTTCACAGCATTCAGTCATTAATTTAGAAGTCAGTTTACCAACATTCACTAAAATGGGAAGAGAGTACAACTCCTGGTAGTTCATCATCATCTATTATTATTCTTATACAAGTATAATTATAATTATAAAGTCAAATTTATGATAATTTTATGGTAATAAAGGCTGTTTGAACTTTCACCCAGGTCAAAGAGTGTGCCACCCTAATTACGTACACTACTGAAGCAGATCTAAAATTATATAAGATGCTTTCTTTGAAATAGGTCTTCTTCTTCTTCTCTTTATGATCCACGGGCTGAAAGCCCGTAGGTGTCCACTGCGCATTTGACTACTTTCTTCCATGATTCCCTGTCTTGTGCCCGGTGTGTCAGTTCCTGCGTATTCATCCCGCACCACTCTTCTATGTCTTGCAACCATTCTCTGCATGGTCTTCCCCTTCTTCCCGATCCCTCCATGATTCCCGTCACTATACTCTTTATCTTTCTATCGTCGCTCATTCTTTGGATGTGTCCGAATAGTTTCAGCTTTCTTTACATTATGGTTCCTACCATATCTGATTTGCTGTTAAGTAATAGGTGAAATAGGTGCAACATATATTTTATATATTTTTTATATTTTAGATATATATTATATATTATAAATACATTTCAATATATATATATATATACATACATACAGGGTGGCTCAATAAAAAATGTCCCACCGGATAAAATGCAATATCTTCGCAATCGATTGAAGTTTTTCTGCGAAAATTTCCCAATTTGCAGGGGAATGAATTTCCAACAACCTCTGAAAGTTCCACTTAAAACATTTCATGTTTGCAAAAGTTACAACTGTCTAAACTTTCAATTTCGTTTTTTCAAATACCCGCGGAAAAATGATCGTCGTTTGTAGATTTCCATGTTAAATAATATCACTTTTCAATACGACCTCTGTATTCCGTTTTACAGTTTATTGTACAGTATGATGGGAATGTCCACTCCCTGCTTTAATATGAGTTTGAATTCTTTTTGTGAATGTCAATGTGGGTCTGTGCATTGAGTCCTGTGGTGACTGATCTCCCATTATCAGCAAGACTTCTTTCAGCTAGCCAATTTTCTCCAACAGATGTTGTAACATACCTGTGGTCTTCAATGAGTCTGAGTAAGAGAGTTCAACAATAAGTGTGACATTTAACCTACTGAATGTGATGAAGTTCAGTCTTTCCTTGCAGGCATAACACAAACTAGCAGATCTGATGCCGAAGCCATATTGTGCTTTGCAAACTTGACCCTTTCAGCTACCAAGCAAATTTCGTGAACATCGCGCTCTTTTCCGTCATACCAAACGACCACTTCCTGCTTCTCTTCCGACATTTGGCTTACATTACATAAACACGTTTGCAGAAAACCTTTATTGTGCTCAGGCTCTACTTTTCACTGGGCATTTTGCATGATCACGCGATGTCTCAGTCTCTGTTCCCATTTTATCATCGGCAGAAACTTTGCCCATGACGTTTAGTAACGGCTTCACAAGTAGAGACCGTAGTTATATAAAATCTCATCAAATACTAACAGCTTGCTTCATAAACAGCTTCTTAACAGCTGTTGGTGAGGTCATATGACATCATACTCTTTTTATGTGTTGTAAATTGCAAAAAATCTTAAAGAAATCACATGTATTGGAACATCATTCTGTGGAAATTTGAAAAAATGGAAAAACGTTTTTACACGGCTGTAACTTCTGAAGTAATGAAAATTCATTATTGAGATTTTCAGAGATTGTTGCAAAATCTTTCCTCTATAAATTCTGCTATTTTCATAAAATAATCTCGATTGGTTGCGGAGAAATTGCATTTTTGTTGGTGGGGCATTTTTTATTGAGCCACCCTGTACACAAGTTTTCTCACAAAGATGAATTAATCAATAATCTACAAACTTGAGCCACTCAGTCAAAGGCTACAATGTTGACAGTGACATGAGGGACATTTCTAAAAAAAAAAAGGTTTGTTTTGAGTAGCATTGGAGAAGTAGTTTTGGATGATATAAAGAAATATTTCAACAAAACATCAACATTTTACATCAATGGCCTGAGCGTAGACCACTAATATGAACGGCACAGAGCTGCAGGTGACAGACTGTGAATAAGTATTACACAAAATGGGTTGTTTCAAACCGTCAGTCTCAGAGTGTTTCACGTCAAGTTATTTTGCTGACACGAAAACTGTTAACGCACAAATAGTCAAGCAGAAACATCAGTCGAAGGTCGGTTAGTTAATTGACAAGCGATGAACGGATAAATAATCAAGATGTTTAAATGTCAGTGAGAAGTATTGGGTTTTGAGTTGTTGTTTCTTCACATAAGAGAAGATTTTGATCATTGTACAAACACCGTTAGTCGGCTTCATTGCTTGGGGGCAGCAATATGGAATGTATGATTAGACCGCTCAACTAAAGACCTACACGTCAAGATCTTTGAAGGCTGCCGAGAGGTATACGACGAGATGCTAGCAGTTAGATGTGCACATATATGTACGAGTGATTGTTGTTATATGTCAGACATGGCGATATAAATCTTTATATTCCACAAAAAAAACAATGTAGCTGGCTGGAGTTAAGGAGTTTGTACGAGAAGAGCAGCTAAGTCAGAGAATTTCGGTCTATTGAATTCTGTTCACTTCAAGACATTTAAAGACATAATTTGCAATTTAAGTCAGGTTGGCATAACTGAGTCAAGACTGCCACAGAATGTTCAGCATCCTGTCCATGCCTCTCACATTGGCCTGTTGCTGTGGAATCACCTTCCTGCTTAGAAATCATGCTAAGATCAGTGCCTGGAGTGTGGAAAAATAAGTGCCTGGACGCCCCTTACCTCTCCAAAAGAAGTGCCTGGACGCTCCTTACGTTTCTAGTCTGTGCTCGCCAATAAGTGACTGGACGGCGTTCAGATTTTAAAACAAATGCATGGACGCCGTCCATGACTGTCCAGGCACACTTTAAGCCCTGGCTAAGATCTTCAAGCAGCACTACTGTTTCTGAGCATTCCCTAAATAAGACTTTTCTTCTCGAATGGAGGTTTCTTCCCACTGGGAGCGACTCCAATTAGGTCGTATTGTGACAGGTGCTTCATATATCCATAAGTAGAAATAGACTAGAAAAGCAGACAAGACAGTAGACTGTTGTCTGTGAGTGTGACAGGTCTTTTGTAAGAACAGGCACGATTTGACCTATTGCCCTTGCATTGTAGGAAAAGATTTACAAAGGAGTATAAATACCTGGTAATTTAGGGAACTAAAAATATGTTCTCACCGAACTTCAGCATTTTTACATGTGTGCCCTGAATGTGACCATACATAGTGGCAACACCGCGTCCAAGGGTGTATCGCAGAGATGTGGCTTTTCAAACTGTTAACTGTTTGGATGTGTAACACTTCAAGGATGAGGGTTTACCAGTCACAAGTTATCTCCCTATACATATAGTACAGGTACATTATTAAAGTGTCAAGCATCAGATCGCAAGCATTTTACCAATTAAAGTCCAAACATTGACCACATAAACCAATATTAGCCTCATTTCCAATGCAATTGACAGAAGATGCACACACTGGTATATATAACAGTATACGGATATATGCATATTATATATATATATATACACACACATGCAGACACAAACACAAAATGATACATAGACTATGATACATGGTACACACACACACACACACACACACACACACACACACACACACACACACACAAAACCACACCACCTTTTAAAACAAAGAGCCTCACAAAAGCACCTGCTATTAGACCATACATGATACATCAATACCACACTTGCACACCTCTTCATCCAACAAAGATAATTTGCATCAGCAATCCGAGATACAGTCGTGACCTCTTGTCGTTCAGGAAAGCCTAAATTCAGCAGTTCAGCTCTAAGACACCCAGCAGATCAGTCAACTCAGCTGGCACTTTCACACCTTTACATATTCTCCATAACGCTGAATAAACTCAGCGTGCCTCCTGGCTGGTCATAGAGCATAACAGTCCTATTCTCAGACCATATTATTCACATTAGCTCGTGGACCCAGTTTGCCAGTAGGTGACCAAAAAAGGTCAGTGGTTCAAATGCACCTTATGGGAAAAAAAAGATATTTCAAGAATGCTGTCCCACTGGAGGCAATAAGTACCTGATCTACATACCGCCTGCCAATCTCATTTGCTTTTCCAATATTTTTCATTCTATGTCTGTTTGGACATGGGCATGGGGTGGGGGGGGGGGGTTGATGGCAAACACTCTGACACAAATAGCAAGTTCATTTGGAAGTCTTCTTTATGTTTTTCAGTTCAAATGCCTTCCTATAATCAAAATATGCATTTGAACAAAACAGCACATTAACATTGCAACGTTATAGTGAGCAATGTGTATTGTTGACAACATAAACTAAAAACAAGTCTCTCATACGGAACCAAAGTGGCAGGTATAAAAAGAAAAGTTCTGGTCAGTGATGCTTCTAACTTTGCCACTGCTCATACTACTCTGGCAAAGCCAGTCCCAAGTCTGGAGATTGGAGGAGGGTGACAACAATCATCCTTGAAATGTCACAACGTCGCTAAATAGGAACAAGGAGTGATGGTACTTTCGAAAACGCCAAAATGTAAATAAGTAACTAGTCTTAGATTCATTAAAAAATCACAAAGTTTATAATACATGTTCCGCTGCACTTCATCGAATATAACAACTTAATCAAACTTTGATTAATCATTAAATATAAATTTAATCATCAAAATTAATTAACCATTAATAATCAATTAGTTAATCAGTAACAGCTGCAACCCTACCCACAACCAGGGGCTTCTATCCCCCCTAAGCAACCGGGCGCAATCCATTTTCTTCCCCCCCCCTTTTCTGGACCGGCCTTCCTCTATGTATGCAATATAATGCAATCTAGCGCAGGCCCTCCTCTATAGTGTGGGAATGAAGGTTCGTTTGGAGGGGGACAAACGAGCATCCAGCAGACGATCGCCGAAGCATGTGCAGCGCCGAGAAGGGACCTGGTATGGGGAGGAAATGTGCCCCTCCCCATAAGAAATTTTTGCGATTTCCGCATTGCAATTTCAGCATTTTAAGCTGTCCTCTTAGCAAAATTACTCTACTGTTTTAGTGGAGGAATTGCTGCCAAAATTAGGCAACCATATGTTTTGCGCCTCTGATCAGTGTGCACTCGAGAGGCGTTACATAAATGTTTAGAGCACAACGCAATACAATAAAATACAATGTAAATCCTACATTGTAAGCCCATGTAATAATGATGTAGCTTTACTAAGTGTTCAAGGACCAAATTTGACTGTCTAAAATTTGAAAGATAACATTGGAGAGAAGCCATTTAGTTGTACAAAATAGTATTTGCATTAACATTATTTTTTTCAATTATAATATGATTGTATGTATTATTTATTAAAATAGTAAAAACATAATTATAATCATGTAATAGGAAATTTTGTATAGTATATTATAGCTGTTATAGCAGTTCATGTAATTCAAAAATGCAGATAGTAGCCTAACTAAAACTCAAAGTGTATAAAGTGTATACATTTTGCTAAACTATTAGGCCTACCATTTTGTCCAAATTTATATGGAGGGGAAGTATTTTCTGGGGGGATCTTCCTTTACTATCTTTCTTTAGTGATGCCTAGATTGAACGCTGCCCTCCATGTCCGACCTTTCCCCCCCAACCGACGTGAATTTTGGCTGTCTTCTGATTCCCCCCCTGTTTTTCACTGGGCGCAAGCTGCGCCCGCCATGTATAGGGATAGAAGCCCCTGCCCACAACATAACACCACAACCTGCCAGCCTGTAAATTTCGCTAAGAAATAATAACCTCAAGCCATTTTCTTCCAGTTCTTTACCACATACATGTAACTTCAACCATGGTAGTCCAGTTTTCGGGTTAAGGCTTCAGCTAAATCCTCATAAATCAACTCTCTAAAATGAAATTTGTAAAGCATCTCTCATAGCAGAGCTACCACTCAGAAGTGCTTCCATGAAAAGCGAAAGTCCTCAAGCACTGAAAGATGCAGGTGAATTCCCCATCAGAATCCTGCTATGGGCATAGATGAGGGAAGGTTATTCCACATTTGGGGTAGGGGTACATAAACAGCATGGCTTCAGCAAACAAGAATGTTGGTGCTCGAAGGTGCATCAAATAACTGGACCATTACATTAGATTTCCATTAATTATTAGCCAATAACTTGTAAGTCTAATCTGCAAAAATCAGTGTGGAATTCTAATGAGACAAGCCCAGCAACTGATGCTATCCATGATAGCTGTTGACCCAGACTTTCCTCACATAATTCATGACCATTTAAACTGCATATGAATGCATTGCTCAGTCAAATCGCATCAGTTCCAGCCGGCTAACAGGTCTGTCTGCAGTATGTAATAAGTGACATCAATCAAACCATGCGGTAAAAATGATCGATGCCAGGCAAAAAACTAAATCACTGCGACTAAATCAGGATACATCAATAAAAACATATATATATATATATATATATATATAATATTGTGTGTATACATATATATATATACACAATATTATACATATATACATACATACATATATATTTTATATATATATATCTTTTATATATACATATATATATATATATTATATATATGCAAGGAGCATCTCAATGTTCATGGCTCGCATTACATCTTGGCCAGAAACGAGTTCGAAAACTAAGCACGTTATAAATCTGTATCCCTTAATTTACTTGGATCGTGCGTGTATAGAATGCAGGACTATCAGGCAAAGGTTAGGGATCCAAACCTTTCATAGACAGGAGAATGTTCGATACTGCTTAGCTAGCAAAATTGGCTATAATTATGTAATGTAATGATGCCAGTTTCTATAACATTGTCAGTAACAAGCTACATCTAGGATGCTTTAAACGCACACACTCACACACACAGTGCACACACACACAGTGCACACACACACACAGAGTAAAGAACATTATTTTTAAAGATTGCAAATTATTACGCTCATGTAACAACTATTTTTCAGTGAGAAAAATTGCAATTTCCTGGAAAAATTGGTGACCCACTTTGCGACCCACTTGCGGGTCGTGACCCACAAGTTGAGAACCGCTGTATGCTGTATAAAGTGACCTAGCATATACATATAGTTAGTGTCATCTTTATCAGGGAGTTTGAAATAGTGTGGCTTAGGGTGCAGGTCCAGGACTCTCCATAAACCTCCACGGCATGTCATAATGGCACTGAACTATGGGAGGGAACAAACTTGGCAGAACATACATACATAAAATTGTAAATCATTGATAACCACAGTTTTCAGCAGTCATCCCTCAACCCTCAATGACTCAAAACACCCAGGGGTGCAACTTGCAAGTGTAGCAGAAATCTCTAACCAAATTTCTGCCCTGATGTGAATTTGAATCCCCCCCCCCCCGACCTCTCGACTGGCAATCCAGTATGCCAACCACTACAAGATCAAGCACCCCAGCCCTGTTAAGTGCAATAAAAATCTTACTATAAATCATCTCTAAAAGCACTGTGCGAAATAATTAGAAACCTCACAGCAAGAAATAAAAATCTCCCGATATAGCTTAGACCAGACTGCTCTGTAAAAATTGCCAAATGTTTTGGCACAAGATGTACGCAAACACAATACACAACGTGGGTTATATTTAAAGACCTGTTGTTGATAAGAAACTTAGTCATTGTGGTTAGAGACATCTATAGACATTCTCCTTCATGAATACCAATCCCATGTAGGCCATCGCCAAAAAAGCAATTAAACTGCAGTAAATGCTTTGCCAGCACCCTTATTTAACCATCTGCTCTGCACACTGCCATGCCAAAGGACTGAAAAGGGATTCCAAAGGGTTAATTGAAACATCAAATATCTTCCCAGCTCAGCAGATTTATTAAATGTGACCAAGACTTATTAACTCTGTGGAGGCTATGTGTGTGTGTGTGTGTGTGTGTGTGTGTGTGTGTGTGTGTGTGTGTGTGTGTGTGTGTGTGTGTGTGTGTGTGTGAGTGTGGTGTGAGAGAGAGAGAGAGAGAGAGAGAGAGAGAGAGAGAGAGAGAAAGAGAGAGAGAGAGAGACAGACAGAGACAGACAGAGACAGACAGACAGACAGAGAGAGAGAGATAGTGTGTGTGCGTGTGTGAATGTGTGTATGAGGGGGTGTTTGTGACATACAGACCGAGACAAAGAGGCTGACCGACGGCCACACAATCATGATGGACAATGGCGCACTACTTTGTTGTTATTTTTACCCTTCAATTACTGAGCAACTCCATTTGTGGGCAGTTGATTAAAGGAAGAGCTTTTCCATTCTGCAAGGGAGGGAATGACACATGATGAATCAAGTAGGGAAGCCGTGGAAAGCAGGATGTGGGTTGTCAGGCCTGGTATACAAGCCACCACAATGTCTCCTACCTCTTTTGCTAGCCCACCATACACCCAACCATGCACTTAAACAGTTACGTACTCACCCTCCTCAAGACCCAAACAGGGGCATGGTATGCATATGCCAACCCACTTAACCAACCCCATCAGCTTCACTTACATGAAAATTTTAGCAGGAGATCACAAACACTGGAAAATCTGAAGCATTCCAACCACCCATTTACCCAGTATACTATGGACTGGACAGATGCAAATCATATTTCACATAAACACAAAAATTACAATACGAGACATTAAGCAAAACTGACATGCACATATAGGAAGAGCAGTGGACAAGGCTCTAATTAGAATGCACTTTCATGTACAGCAAAGAGTTGTTAGCAGTTGATCGAATAAAGAACATACACAATGTCATCTATCGAATAAAGAACATACACAATGTCATCTATCGAATAAAGAACATACACAATGTCATCTATCGAATAAAGAACATACACAATGTCATCTATCGAATAAAGAACATACACAATGTCATATATCGAATAAAGAACATACACAATGTCATCTATCGAATAAAGAACATACACAATGTCATCTATCGAATAAAGAACATACACAATGTCATATATCGAATAAAGAACATACACAATGTCATCTATCGAATAAAGAACATACACAATGTCATATATCGAATAAAGAACATACACAATGTCATCTATCGAATAATGAACATACACAATGTCATATATCGAATAAAGAACATACACAATGTCATATATCGAATAAAGAACATACACAATGTCATCTATCGAATAAAGAACATACACAATGTCATATATCGAATAAAGAACATACACAATGTCGTCTATCGAATAATGAACATACACAATGTCATATATCGAATAAAGAACATACACAATGTCATATATCGAATAAAGAACATACACAATGTCATCTGTCGAACAAAGAACATACACAATGTCATCTATCGAATAAAGAACATACACAATGTCATCTATTGAATAAAGAACATACACAATGTCATATATCGAATAAAGAACATACACAATGTCATCTATCGAATAAAGAACAAACACAATGTCATCTATCGAATAAAGAACATACACAATGTCATCTATCGAAACAAAGAACAAACACAATGTCATCTATCGAATAAAGAACATACACAATGTCATCTATCGAATAAAGAACATACTCAATGTCATCTATCGAATAAAGAACATACACAATGTCATCTATCGAAAAAAGAACATACACAATGTCATCTATCGAATAAGAACATACACAATGTCATCTATCGAATAAAGAACATACACAATGTCATCTATCGAATAAACAACATACACATCATCTATCGAACAAAGAACATACACATCATCTATTTATTTATGGAATTTATATAGCACCCCTTCAAGATAACTATTCAGAGGCACTCCCAACTCACGCAGAGGGAAGTCTTGAGTAGTTTATAAAGAGATAGACACATCTTGTGGAAGGGAATGCAGACCACAGGGGACGCTAATCCAAACAAAGGGATCCACAATCGACATTTAGCCATATTCTGTCTGATGGCTGTGCAATGTGCTTGTGGAACACCACAAAGTCGCCTCTAGAGGCCGAGCGCAGAGAAGGTGAGTCCACAGCGAGCCAAGTCAAAGCAAAGAGCTCTCACGAAGGCGCACTGCACAGGACACAATACCATGAGCAATGCATACATACGTACTTACTCACTAATTAAATGATTCATTATGAGTGGAGATCATTTATTTATACCTATCACCAGCAAATGGCTGGCATCAAGATTATTACATACGATCAATGGCGACATGCAAACTGGAACCAAGGAGAGAAAGCAAACACCATTCCATATAAAGCCATTGCCCATAATATACCAACTCAGCAATTAATGCTACACGGTCAATGTACTACTGATATACCATGGGTAGTAGAGCTGGGGTGTTGGATGGTGAAGTGGCAAGCATGCTGGACTATCGACCGACAGGCCGGGGTTCATATCCCTCCACCTGTACCCTAGACAACTAACAGCCATGACCATCAGCCATGATACGTATTGAGTGCACTGGCCATATATATATATATATATATATATATACTGTCAGTGGGAAGATCAGACGGTGAGGGAGAGGACTGGCCACCCACCCACCATTATATTATGTCAATGATATTAAAGAAAATAAAGAAAAGAAAATGGAGTCCCTAACACAGTAACACTTCAAACCCATGGCTGCGTCAGCGATAGATTAATTTGTATTTCTTCCTCAATTGAAAAGTTAGCCTTTATATAGAAATCTTCAAAATAAACATCTGCTCTGGTGTTGGTTCCAACCCCTCCTGGATCAACATCCAGCACTTAAAGAGCCAGACTAAACTGCACGCCCCATAATAAACGGCAACAGATGCAATTCTCAATTGCAAACAGTCGCATAGGAAATGAAAAGCAAAGGTCTCGACACTAGACACTTCGACACTTCGCAAGATCCTTGGCGTCAAAAGCTCGACACTAGACACTTCGCAAGATCCTTGGCGTCAAAAGCGATATCTGGCAGTCATAAAACCTCACTGACTATATCTGGTTTGATGGTGCATGCATGGAGCCACAGCTTTTGGCCCCACAGTGTCAACACTTGTCCCAGACTTATATTATAGTGTCTATTATTATTATTAAGCTAACCTATGGTAGGCAAAGATTTCTGTGGAATACGAATCACAACATTGTAAAAAAATGGCAACTCATGATGATGGCTTGATCAAATGAAAGTTTTGTTAAAATTCATTGAAAAAGTCCGGGCAAAAATCAGCTGGTTGGTGGGAAACCCATGACATCATCATCATCATCATCATCATCATCATCATCATCATCATCATCATCATCATCATCATCATCATCATCATCATCACCATCATCACCTTCGTTGTCGTCATCATCATCATAACCATCATCATCATCCAATGACAAAGTCATGACATTCCGTCGTCATCATCATCATCATCATCATCATCATCATCATCATCATCATCATCATCATCATCATCATCATCATCATCATCATCATCATCATCATCATCATCATCATCATCATCATCATCATCATCATCATCATCATCATCATCATCATCATCATCATCATCATCATCATAACCATCATCATCATCCAATGACAAAGTCATGACATGCCGCCATCGTCAGCCTCCGTTTGTAGGCTTGAATCTGACGGCATGATCCAACGCTATGATCAGAAGATGGAGAGATGCTTAGCAGATGCTGACAGCTCCACCTGCAGCTGCTGTCCAAGTCATTGAAGAGATCTAAGACACTCATCCATGTCATCCTTGAATCACTTACTCCTACACCTGCCACGGCAAACCAGAAATCCAATCAATTAACACGGACAGTAAATTACAACCGACAGCCAACCCTTCCTCATATGCACTGCTCTTCTAGATAGTCAAGCAACTAACCCCCTACCCAGCATTCCAGTCTGTTTGGTACTTAACCCCATGGCTAAGTACTGGCACTTCAGTACCAACAGCTGGACATAACCCTTCATCACCTGATCATGCTGATCATCTCCTACCTTCCACCCCCTCTTGCCCACCCACACCCATGAATGCAGCAAATTGGCACTCATGCTATTAGTGTCAAGAAGGCCATACACAAGTAAGGGCCATACACAAGTAAGCACACTCACGCATACACACCTAATAAATCAGAGGCACACCAGGACCACCACATGTGTCTCAACCACTGGGTACAGAACTGCCACAAAGGAACTAACACCCCACTGTTCATACTCTAGCAGCGCCAGTCCCAAGCGTAAAGAAAAGAGGAGGACACCACTAATGATTCTTCTTAGAATCACACTGCAGCCTGGTTAAACTGAAATGACTTGTTCCACAAATTCTCAGTTGAATACTTGACAGTGCCAGAACAAAAGGAGGCAGAGATCCCATGGTTTCTTTATAGACAAAAGAAATTGCTAGTACCCACTGTTCCCTCTCCCACTGTCTGGTCACCCTACAGGAATGGGCTGAGCAGATATCTCCAACAACCCTCCACCCTTATGGGTAGGGTGGGTTTTTTGAAGTGTATACCCTCCCCAGAGATGACAGGTCCAGCATGGTAACCACTAGGGTAATTTATAATAATAAGAGTAAGAAAGTAAGTAAGTAAGTATTAAGCAGCCTTCATCTGCATCTTACAAGTGCACATGCACTGCATTGTAATAGAATGATCACATACCTTTTAAAATGAGCTATAATTAACCGGAGCTTGTAATGTGTCACACACACACAACTAAATGAAACTATAGAATGCAATGGTTTAAAATTTTAACTCAACATTTAAACAACCTGGAATTAGCGAGAGGCAGAATGCTCTCGCTAATGAAGCACCTGTACTCACGAAGATGTATAGCAGGAGCTGATAAATGCAGTGGCCAAAGAATTGTGAGCTCTGAATCGTGGTTCCTGTCTGCTCTGAATGAATGCATTATGAATCTTCTCACATGTGTCCTGCATTCCACATGCATACATTTCTATATGCATTATGCACACATGCATATATGCACACAATCATATATGCATACATTTCTATATGCATCATGCACACATGCATAACAAGCATATGCCCTACATTTACATATGCATTATGCACACATGCATATAAGCATATATGCATACATTTATATATGCATACATGTACAGGGTGGGCCAAATAAGTAACCGTCCCCACCGTTTCTAGCCAACATCTCTGCCAAAAGTGTGAATTTGTAAATGAAACTTTACAGACTTAAAGGCAAAAAACATATTGCACATAATTTAACACAAGAAAGCACCGGGAACAGATTTTACCTCTGACCCCATACTACAGGTTCTAAAAAAGAATCGAGAAATAACAGCATATTGCCCATAAAAAAGGCAATGTTTGCAGCATTGATAGCGGAATGAACAGCTGGTGGCATTGGACCATATAGCATGGGCCAATCCAAGCAACAACAGTTTAGCTGCCAGCATGGAGTCAATTTGCATACCACTCACGCTCCATTTCTAAGTTTAAACAGAGAGTACACACCGAGTTTACTCCGCGTAAACACCAAGCAGACGGCCTTGCTTGCAGGCTGCGGCAGCAGAAGAGGCCCAGAAAGTCCTGCTTTCTCTTCATACTCCAATCCCTCTGCTATCAGAAAAACAGGTGACTAGAGAATGATGGCCTCTGGGTGTTCATAGTAAAGTGTAGTACTTCTCAACAGGGATTTTTCCAATGGATTATGATTTTTTTTTAGTTGTTAGCAGGGATGCCACTCTGAATTTAATCCAAAAAGGTCAGATATGGCCACAAAAAGCCAGAAAAAGCTAGACAGAGTTTTCACGGCAAGAAATACGCGGAATTTGTCAAAAGTTCTAATGGAATACCTGATGACCATGCCATAGACTCACAGTTCTAAATTCCAGAGACAGATGATTTAAAATAATTATGGTAGAGCCTACTGTAGCCCAAATGTAGATTGGCCTTCGTGAAGTTAAGAGCGTGGATTGTTTATTCAAAGAAAACGCATGAAATAAATTTAATAAATGTTTAAGAGATTGCTGATAATTCACGTTTTCAACGTGAAAAAACCTGTGAAAAAGGTTAGACCCTGAAAAAAGCACACTGAAACCTAGGCAAGAGCGAGAGACCTAGATGTAGGTGGAAAAAGCTACGAGTGGCATCCATGGTTATTGTCCATGATAGCAGGGCTTAAAGTGTGCCTGGACGGTCATGGATGGCGTCCATGCACTTTTTTTAAAATCTGAACGTCGTCCAGCCACTTATTGGCGAGCACCACTTATTGGCGAGCACAGACTAGAAAGGTAAGGGGCGTCCAGGCACTTCTTTTGGAGACGCAAGGGGCGTCGCACTTATTTTTCCACACTTTAGGCACTGCATGATAGTAAAGCAAAGTAGTTTTTTACCAGGTTTTTGCAATATACCGGTAATATAATATGAATTTTATAGTTCTTGGTTCATAATAATAGAACACTTATTGACAGGGCTCTGGCAATAAATTATGATTTTTGAACTAATGGACCATGATAGCAGAACATGGTAGCTGTCATAATTGGGCTTTTCCAAACAATAATGATTTTTAAGTTCTAGATCCATGATAACAGAACATAGTACATGTTTACAATCCAACTCTTCCAAATGATTATGCATGCATTTATAACCAAAAGTTCTTGTAATGCTTAGGTTTATCATCCAAATGATTATGCATGCATAAATAAGCCAAAAGTTCTTGTGATGCTTAGGTTTTTAGTGGATTATGATATTGACTGTGATTTGACTGAGCACTTCTAACGACACCATTATCACATGCCAATAGTGCAACAGAGGTCATTAGATTCGTTCAGTACTACATAGGAAATTAAATATAAACCCTGAGACTAGACGTACTCACTCTTAGAATATATATATATTGTGGGCACGGTGGTGGAGTGGTGGGTTCGGCACCTTGAAGCTGGAGGGTTCCAGGTTCGAATCCATCTCAAGCCACTGCGTAGGGGCCCTGAGTGAGTCCTCACTCGCAATTGCTCATGTGCTCTGGCGTGAAACTGTGATTCGGTGTTTGCACTGTGGTCGAGAGTGCCCTGAGTAGAGAGTGTGAAGGGGCGCTATAGCAAATGCAAGAAATAAATATACAAATTTCCTAAAGGAACCTTATGCTAATCTATCATTCCTTCGTTACAAGCATTCATATAACGGCCCTTCAAGGTTACTACTCAGAAGCGCTCCAGACCCAACTTCGGCTAAAGATGACAGTTTCAAGATAGCGCTATAAAAAGTGTCAGAAGAGACCCTTGGCCGCAGGAACCAGGCATGGAGGTATACCAGCCCATTACAGAACCACAGGACCAGCAACAGAGAAATCATATCACTGCCTGAAAGAAGTGCGTGCATAGGGGACATGAGGTTTGTCCTGTGCCGAGGAGCAAGAAAACGGCAGGCCTGGACATCCTGTATTACGTGGCATTACTCCAGAGATAGGCAGGGGCCAGACCAAGGAGGCAATGCCCACCAATGCCAAAACCCTCTAAATAATTCGCTGTGACAGAGGTAACCAGAACAGAACATTATGCATGTACTATACATAATGCATGGGGCATGTTAGCACATTGGAAAACACGCTGGCATGGATAGCGAGAGGTACCGAGATCGAGCCTGTATAGGGTGAACATGCTTTGTTGGCTGCTATTAGCAGTGTATTGCAGGCTGTTTGTTCTGTTAGTAGTTAAGATTGATGTTAGTTAAGATTGCTGCATAATTAATGTACATGTGCACTGTTGTACACTGTTGTACAGTGCTGTGCATTCGCAGGTGTTACACTAAAGAAAATATTATTATTATTAGTAGTAGTAGTAGTAGTAATTTCTTAAACACAGCATTTTGTTACAAGAAACTACATGAAAAGTTGCATTGTTCTGGAATTAGTGTTCCTCATCACCTAGCAAGTAACAACTGAGTGAATGTGCCTCGAAATGCTACTGCGTTGTATCTTTGCGTACAAATTGAGAGGCGCTTATTATTATTGTTATTATTATTATGGTTGAACAAAATCCTTCACCAAGTCCATTTACACTCGTGCCACTCCATTTATACATACAGCACATGGAACCCTGAAAGCCTGGGATAAAAATCATGTTGGAAACAAACAGCACGTGAAAAAAATGAACAGCATGGTTCATATGTCCACTTTCATCTTCAACGAATGAATGTTTTCACAGCTCATATAGTACACCAACTGGACACAAGCGAATGAGTACCATCAATGGTGCTGGACAAAAACGCTTGCTGCCAGCCGCTATACTCCCTCACAACCATCAGAGTGATCAGACACTCACTCAACAGTGAATCTGTTAGACCAGTGACAACATTCATCAACGCTTAATAGTCCGATGAATGTTTGATGGCACTTTGAGATCACTTTATGCATAGATCCGATGACGGAAAAATGAATCTACCACGCAGGCGGCGTTCAGCTGGTAAATCCAGGCTTTCTACAAGGTTCTTCCATGGGCAGGAAAACAGTTCAGGTTACACCACCCACCACCAGTTCACCAGAAGCTGGAGTGTTGTTCCTTCCTTGGAATCGCCAACACTTAAATTAGGTCTACAAAGCCGGCTAGACCGTTTGTCGATCTGCCGCCGCTGCTGTTGGCTGAAGCTCAAATGGGTTTTGCTGCGGCCTTTGCTGTCCCCAATGGATGATGAATTAACTGGAGGCTGTATCAAAGCCAGCCAAAACAATCACCGCCTAACACGCGGAAATCAGACCTCGGCTTGTAAAGCTCCAGTTACTACCCACTGCAAGCATCTCAGCTCTGCATTCCAAAACATAAAAAACATCACAATCTCCGTCTGTTTCTTTGCGTCTATACGTGTCTGTCTCAGTGTCTGTCTTTCTCTATGTCTCTGTCTGTCTCAGTGTTTCTGTGTGTGTGTGTGTGTTTGTGTGTGTGTGTGCGCGTGTGCGCATGTGTGCTTCTGTTTCAGACGTATCTGAATGAATGACAAGACCTCCAGCTGGTAAAAGTCTTTCTCCTGAAGGCAGTTTGCAGACTGACTACAGGATGGCTAATTAGAGACTTCGCCCAAAGGACTTCACATCTATTCTTTCAAAATATCCAGCACATTTAACACCTTGGATAAACCATAAACAACCACACACTAGCATCTTAATGTATCTAGAAGTCTTGGATAAACTAACGCACTTCACTGTGGGGGGGAGGTGGTCCTCCCAAGTTTTAAGCCACCAGTTCTCCACAGTAGTTTAATACCCCAAACTTTCCACCTTGAGCACCACTTAGCTGAGTTAGCTTCACTCCAACTTACACCGGAGAACCCACATCTTATAACCCAACACTTCTGATTAATAATCAAAACTTGCGATTTCACTTCATACTTTTCTCGCCATATTATTCTGAGCAGTACAAAGTGACAAAACTGCTCTGAAGCTTATTTCTTTTTTATTTATTCCTCGCATTTGCTATAGCGCCCCTTCAAGCTCTACACTCAGAGGCGCTCCCGACTACAGCATGGACACTGCATTAGAGTATCGCGCCAAAGCGCATGAGCAACTGCGACTGAAGGACTTGCTCAAGGTCCCTAAGTGGCGGGTTGAGGTGGGTTCGAACCTGGAACACTCCAGCTCCAAGGCATGGAACCAACCACTAAACCACCATGCCCTAGCTTAGTAGGAAGCATCACTTAATCTAATCTGTTTAATCTAATCTAATCATGCTGATGATCCCACTATCATATTATGTGTGTATTAGAGCACTTGCATAGCGTCCGTTAATTAGGCCACAAGGGTGCTCACACATGGCTTTCCAGCATTCACTGAACGAAGGTATCAATCAATACTCGTTTCAGGACTGTAACAACCATTTGGGGTGCGGCGGTGTAGTGGTGGCGTCGTTGCCTTGGAGCCTGAGGGTTCGAGGTTCGAATCCACTTCAAGTCGCCGCGTAGGGACCTTGGGCAAGTCCTTCACTCGCAATTGCTTGGACGCTTCGGCGTGAAACTCCAATGCAGTGTCTGCGCTGTAGCCGGGAGCGCCTCTGAGTAGGGTGAGCTTGAAGGGGTGCTGTAGAAATAGAGAAATAAATTAAATAAATAAATAAATCATTTGCCACTCCTATCTTCAATATTCTGGGTGTTGAGGAATTTTAGTTCTAGAGCCAAGCATGGCAGTTCTTTTACCCACTTTATATCCAGGGGTCTCATGGGCTCGCATGGCACAGCTTATTTGAAGAAGCTCACGTCGCCGTGATGTACAATAACTTCTCTCATTCAATTCTTAGTCTACTGATATAAATCTACTTTATTTTAATGTATAATTAAGCTTGCCATATACAGTGCTGCACATTTGCTAGTGCTTCACTTTAAAAATACACCTATAGTTAGCAATAATTTAAAAAAATTAACATTTATCAGGCTGCCAGTAGGGGGATCAAGTGATGATGGGTACGAGGCAGAGGGAGCAGTAGCGGGCTTGGTAGATATCTAACTGGATATCTGAGTATATTGGGGTCATCTGGTGCATTCCTATACAAGCTCAGAACAGCATTAAAACTGCACCAGCAGGAGCTGAAACAAATCTTCAACCACGATATGAGATGAGATCAGTTATCAGATGCCGAAATGACTGAGCTCTCTCTCGGCTCTCTTCTTACCAGCAGTAAAGTGGAATCAATCCGACTTCTTACCAGCAGTAAAGTGGAATCAATCCGACTTCCGTTGGATAGCACTCGGATGAAAGCGACATCGAACAGGCGAAATTCTTCTTCCGCGGGCCGATTTGCCAGGAACTTATCCGGTAGTTCTAAAGCAGAAAAGACGGAGATGTTAAAAGTGGCAAATAAAATATGTTGTACGTAATCATTCTAATTGACATATGGACATCTTGATACTTGCCGACCGGTACTCATCACCTGGGTCTTGTGTTGCAATTAATCACTACCATAGTATATATCAAATTGTTGACAAGTCACATGCAGGTTTCATTAACTCTGCCACTGGTTGCACTCTGCCAGTGCCAGTCCCAAGCCGGGGATAAAGGAGGATGGTGACACTAATCATCGTTGAAACGGCAGTGTCGTTAGACAGCTCAATAAGCCACAAGTTTCGCAGACACTGCTCTCATGGAAACACTGTGATGAAGAAAAGGAGAAATATGATTGTTTGTATGTGGACATGTTATAGCGCCCCCTTCAAGCACTCTACTCAGAGGCGCTCCCGACTGCAGAGCGGATGCTGCATCGGAGTTTCACACCAAAACGCTGAGCAATTGCGAGTGAAGAACTTGCCCAAAGTTCCTACGTGGCGACTTGAGGTGGATTCGAATCCTTTATGCTACTATAGTCCTTGGGAAGCCATGGAAGAGTTATGAACTGCAACCGACTTCATTTTCTTGGCCTCTGCATATAAGGACGGGTGACCAGTCCTCTCCCTCACCGTCTCATCTTCTCACTGAGGGACCATTAGGGTGGCCCACAATTAAAAAGTTTGGAAATTAAATTCTCCACAAACCTGCTCTTGTTCCATATGCTATTATTGATTTGTTTGCCAAGTTTGAACAAAATTGAACAATGTTTACTGGTACCAATTTTCTGTAACATTTTAATTAGGCATCGAAAAATTAAAAAAATCGCTTTTCGACAGTACTCCAAGGAGCCGTGCAATTATCATCACAAATGTGTCTATTAAATCAGTCTATTAAAGCTATTAGGCCAATGTAGAATCAATTACAGTCTTACAGAAATTGAAATATGAAATATAACATGAAGCATTGTAGATGTTCTCAATCGTTCTTAGAAATCTAGATTTAACCTTGATAGGCGAACTTTGGCTAATTCTTGACTCTGAGTCGAGTAATAAGAAGATCAAACAGATTTAAAGAGATCTCCTTGTGACATACACCTCCATTAGAATGTGGTGTATGGTCGAAGGATTTCCTGTCCAGGCATTTCATGATAGCCCCAACTAGACCTATGTTGCAACGCATGCCTCCTGGATAATGGCCAACATGTGATAAAACTCAATTGTTTTCCATTTTTTGGGATGAAATTGCAAATATTACTGTTTTAATTACATTAAAACAATAATTTGTTAACAATTTAATTTTTTAAGATATTTAGATTTTTTAGTGGCTATTGTTTTAATAATTAAGCGACTTTTCCTAAAATTTGCAATATTCCCACAATAAATAGTCAAACTTGGCATAAGGCTAGCATGGCTGCATAGCAATGAGGTAGGCCTATGATTTAAACAAACCAGACTGTCATCTAGCTTATTATGCAGGCTGTTTACCTTTTTTGAATTAAACTCAATTCTGAAAATGGTTAGCCTACTAAAGAATTTTGCATTCCAAAAGTTATGCAAACTTTAGACGATTTTTCTCAGATTCGAAATTTCAACAGCTGAATCATATTTTGACTCAACCTAGAGACAGAAAAATGATAGTGCAATAAAGTTTGTTATTTTAAAGCAGAGACTTACACTTTAAAACTGTGTATGACACAAAATTTGTAAAAAGAATCGATTTACGCCTTGCTTAGGTCAGATGACAATTACTGCCAAGCAGTGCGTCATCTAGATCCCTGAGGAACTTTTTTTTAAGTCTTTCGGGTAGAAATTTCCAAACAACAAAGTAAATTCAGTAGGCTACTTTAAAATGTGAGGACCTGTTTCTTTCCATAAAAATTGCTAACAGGCATGATCAATTCCATACTTTTAAAGGTGATGACCCTTTTTTGTACATCAATGCTCTGCTGCCAGGAAATGTTTCATTTCAACAATATCCCTGTGCCAACAAGACCTGTCAAATCTTTCAGGAGGGATGGAAATGTTACGTATATAGTTTTTCTCGGGGTCAACATTACCTGGGCCATATATGTCCATGTAAACAACAGCTCTAGATTTTCTCTGGGGGAATGTCATTCGGAGATGCTTATATTAAAAACTGATTACCTGGGTAGCACCCATTATTACTTTCATGACCTAACCAATTGTTAGTTCATTATCTTAATGAAATATTAAATTCTTCAGGATTTTGCTCATGTTTTGTGACTGTCTAGAAAGAATGATCTTTAGCAGCCATAAGAGCCAACAATATTGGGAGCTTCTGGATGATGCCATGGGTAGCTACGGCTTCTGTCATATAGTATGAGCCATTATTACACAGAGTCAAGAGACCAGCGTTAATCTTATATCATGTGCAAGAAGTGCTCGACAAATTACTGTGAAAATACTTGATTTATATAAATTAGCAGCATACAGAGCATTTAGAAGTGAACAATCCAATTATATTTGAAGCAAATTGGGAGTAAAAAACTTTTAGTTTATTAGCTGGCAGGGAAAACTTTGAAATTACCTCCAATTCAGCAACTGTTTTCTAGCACAAAGAACACGAAACAAGCTTATATTTGTGCATAATCTTATAATTCTTTATTTATTTAAATACAGTTGACATCTTGATTATGATTTAGAAAGATGGTAACTTGGAGTACATGAATGCTGCTGTCAATTCATAATGTAGCTGTTAAAATTTCGAATGCACCTTTTACGTGAGTCCTATATAAAAGCTCTCGATAATTGGTACCTCTAAACATGCTCAGATCTCTTCAATTTTTTCAACTCAGAGTCTCCTAGTCAAGTGGAACAAGGGCAGCCTTGTGGAGCAGCATATTTTGAAAAAACTATTTTTCCCATGTAAGTTTGGGCCACACTAGGGACCATCCATAAATGATATCGCACAATTTAGGACGACTTTTACAACCCTCCCCCCATCACACATCAACACAAACGTCATTGATAACTGGTAAGGGACCTTCACAAATGTGAGACCCTTCACCTACTTATAGGTGAGTGACGTCATTTATTTTTATGGACGGTCCCTTACAAACCACAGTCAGTGTACTCGTGTAGCTGAGTAAGCTAGGGCCGCAGATGGAGCAGAAATCTTGAACCAAATGTCTGCTCTGGAAGACACTGAACATTGCAAGTGTCATACAAGCAGAACTTTAGCAGTAACAGGAAGCTACAATGACGTCAAGTTTGCTCTTGAGATGCAGTCTTATCTTTCACATCAGGCTTGAAGTTGACTAAGAATAAGAAGATAACAAATTTGAACCCCCCGCCGGTCTCTCTATATTTATAGTCCAGCATTCTAATCACTATACTATCAAGAAACCCTAAACATCTTCTTCTATATTCTGTTGACTAAATTTTAGGAGCATTGACAGCTATCACGCCGATGAGAACCTGCTTTGGTGACCATGCTTTTTCAGTGGCAGTCCAAAGATGCTGGAAGAGACTTCCTCCCACCTTGCGAGTGGCTGACTCGGTTGACTCCTTCAAATCAGGACTCAAGATTTATTTATTTTTTGTAAGGCCTATCCTGCTGTTAGTTGTATGTGAGGCGTCCTTGTAATGGCAATGTTACGGTGCCATAGAAATTGATGATGATAATAATAATAATAATAATAATTAATAACAGCCTGGAACAGTGATTCCCAACTTTTTTTGGCTTGCGGCACACTAAGAAAGAACAAAAATTTTCGCGGCACGCCGCACACTTAATAATAATTACCATTTTATCTATTTCCCACTATTATTTAATAATATTCTAACTGTATGTGTTCTTATTGTCTAATAATACTCTAGTGTCTAGTCAGTCAGCATATCAAATTGAAAAGAGGCTCCAGAGACGACAATCATTATACTCGCATTTCATCGTCGATTCTAAGAATCCTCTCCCTCTTTTTACACTTGATTTCAGTTAGGCTAAAGCTGAAAATCAAAATTCACAAAACCACAAAGATGCAAATGGCAGAAGAATTTGACCAGGGTGAGAATTGCCGGGGGGTTGGGGGGTTTCGACCCCCCCCCAGTCTTTCTTAGAGCCCCATGTTAAAGTATGTTTTTTACACCCCAATTCCAAGTGGATAATGGTCCAACCCCCCAGTTATTTTTCCACAATTCTCATACTGAATTTGACTGCTTTTGAACTGATAGAACGATATGATTTCTGGATGGAAAGTCAAACCTCATCCAAACTCATTTAAGAAAATGTTGACTGATAAAATTTGTCAGTTCGTAAATCAATGAGCTGTTCTTCATCCTATAGGTTGTCAGATTTGTTGTTTCGCCGATTACAAATGGACTGATTGATCAAACAGTATAAATTGCAAGCGAAGGGAAGTAATGCTGTACTGCTGGCTGTAGGTCTATCAATGTGTTTAGTATTTCAAGTGCAATTTTCTTCTTTGACCGAGATTCATTGACCATGGGAAAACAATCAAGATTTCATTTGGAGATCTTAACCTGTTACAGTGTGAGAGATTAAGACCAGCTGACTTAAGTTTTGATATTGCAGTGATGATGTTTTAGGATGTTTTGTTTGGAATCATTATTAATTTATAACATATTTGATTTGTTCCCGCGGCACACCTGCAAAAGTCTCGCGGCACACTAGTGTGCCGTGGCACACAGGTTGGGAATCACTGGCCTGGAAGCAGACGAATAGGGCCATTCCAGACTGGTTTTATAGCAATAGTTAACAGCTGAGTCCCTGATGGATCCTAAAAAATTATAATAATAATGTTTGTATGTGCACTTGTTATAGCGCCCCTTCAAGTTTTCTCCTCAGAGGTGCTCCCGACTGCAACACGGACACTACATCGGAGTTTCACGCCGAAGTGCTGAGCAATTGACTTGCCCAAGGTCCCTACGCAGTGACTTGAGGCGAATTCGAACCTGCAGCCCTTCGGTTGCAAGGCAGCGAACATAACCACTACACCACCGCACCCCACAATAATAATAATAATAACGATGACAGATTTGCACTTAATATGTGCCCAGCTGGAACTAACTTTCAGCTAATAAGTGTAACCTGGATGCAACGTGCATCTTGCACCAGAATTGGGCAATCATACAGATGATAGAATAACTTGTCACATGTGCCAAGCACATCCAAAACAGTCACTGCACAAAACAATGGCCGAGCGTAAACTAAATATCAAATGCAACATAACCATAAGTGCTCAATTACATCAATGGGACACGTGTCATCAAGGAAACAATTCAGTGGTGCTTACAACCTTGAGCAAGTTCTTCACTCACAATTGCTCGTGCGCTCTGATGTAGAACTCCGATGCTGTGTCCACGCTGTAATCAGAAGCACCTCTGAGTGAATGGCTTGATGGGGCGCTATACACCAAATGCGAGAAATAGAAAAACCTGATTACACAAAATCACAATCCTTGAAAATAGAAGATGCAAACAGAAGATGATATGTTACCAGAAACTGTGTGAATAAAAAGGAGTCGACCACTGCAATACACAGATGTTGCACAGGCCATTGATGCACTGACCAAAATAAGAATCACACGCATCTGGGAATGGCTCTGGAAAAGTGACTCAGATGCCATCAACAGTGAAGAAGGCAGCTCAGAAAATCTCAGCACTCTGCACAACCTACTGAACAAACCTGCTGCCCCGTCTTGTAGCCCAGATATGGAGAACACTGGCCCTCCATTCAGCAGTGAAAAGAATTGCGCCCTGGTACAGCGATTCACGAACCACGCACAACTAGTTGTGAAGCTCTCTTCTGTACAAGGATGCATGAGCATTATCTCTTGAAGATAGAGCCTAACACAGCTGCCATACATTTCGGGGTTAAGCCACATAGCGCCGCCTCACTTCCAAAGAAAGGAACGTATTGCGAGGCTGCTGATAAACATCCATGGAAATGTTCATCGATGAAATCACATCACTTTGGTCAGCACACTCATACTCAAGATGTCCAACTTGGATGGACATGTCAATTGGGTGCATGACAGCTATTATGCAAGGAGGGACAAGTGATGTAGCGCAGGAAATATGACTATAATCGCCAAGCAGTCTGTTCTCAAGGCTTTAACTTATCTTGGTAACTCTTGTCTGCACCAAACCAGTTTCAGATTACCCCGGATTAACCCTAACCCTACCCGAACTTTAACATACAGCCGGGTCAAATAGAGACAAGCCACAAACTACTTCGCTGAACAAAGTCGGTCCACAAATTCAACGCAATGGTGAACAAATGAATTTTCGTCTCGATTTGAGCACTTGCAACAGGCTGGGAATGAACTGCATTGCTAAAAGTTCAAAACAATATGATACAACAGTACTTGATAAAAAAAACTCTTTCCAAAGTCTAGACGTGCATATGCAACTATGTGACAGATCATCAACAGCTCTGTGCATGAAGGACTTGCTCAAGTCTGTACAGTGACCGCCTGATGTATGTATGAGCACTTGTACTCAGAGGTGCATCCGACTACAGTCCGGACACTGAATCGGAGTTTCATGCCGAAGTGCATGAGCAATTGTGAATGAAGGAGTTAGTCAAAATATTAAGCTTAATTAGATATCCTAAAACGGAAGATGGTAAATTGCAGATGTATCAATCCTCGAATAATTCTTCGGTTCTGCCTTAATCTATCGATCTCTGGAATTTATATAGCACACCATCAAGATAACTATTCAGAGGCGCTCCCAACACATGCACGGCCAAAGAGGAAAGTCTTGAGTAGTTTCTAAAAAGAGTTAGACAAGCATGGTGGAGGGGAACGCAGGCCAAAGAGAAGGAAATAACAAACAGAGGTACCAACAATCTAGAAAGCCCTCTCATGTCTGTTATTTTAAAACTTATTCATGAATTAATATTCAAAGTCTATTTTGTACACCACATCTTCTTTTCCAGAATAGCAATGGAAAAATATTTTTCTCCAACACATTGTTACTTATTCCTGATGAAAACCTTTCTTTCGTTAAAAGCTGTACAATTTAAAAGGTTTAACTGTGTTGAAAATATAAATATAACACTTGTAAGCACAACACCTGCAGACTTTATGCCATCAGTTTAAATAAACAGCTTTGATCGTCTGACTTTTGAGATTAATGAAATTCATCTGCTCAAAGGCTAATGGATTTCAACGAACCTCAAACAGAAATATTTATCTGACCTTTAACAAGCGAAAAATTAAAACGCAAACATCCAACTATAATACAAACTATTTATAGCCCTTGAATTAAAAACACATTCATTCGCTCTCTTGATTTATTGCAAAAATCCTAACAGCAGGTACAGGATGATTACACACAGTAAATTCGGGGTGTGCAAAAACCTCTATTTACTGTATTAAATATCCAGCATACATTTGACACGCATGTATAGATGTCAAGATTATGTAGCTATATAGAATATTCTATAGACCTTCTAATTACGCCACCCACTTCAAATGGGAGGAATACACAAAGAATAGGTGCATAATAATATTAAAAGTCAATGATTTCTTGATTTCAATCAACAAAAACATCGCCTTTGAAGACTTTTTGCCTGCATGCTTCTCTTCAAAAAGCACCAATCCTCTTTCCAGCATCTCATGTATTTTTATATATACAGATCTATCAGCACACCTTGAATGATGTTTTCAATTTCCATCCCCTCACAACTGCTCTATAAATAAAAAACCCAGAGACATACCTCTGACAGATCTTTCAGTAAACTAACTGACTGTTGATAAGCTACTGATAGAAGTTAACGGGTAATTTAATAACCATGAAACTTGGGTTTGATCGTGGACTAGGAAAATTTGTATTGAGACTTCCGTGGTTTGATGGCACTGGTAATAAATATGTTACCACATCAACCATTAGCGGTCTGACCTATGAACCTTCAATTACCTGTCAGCCAGGGGCTAACCCCAAAATTGCTGCCACTGTTATAGGCACATCCTGTTTGCCACACAGACCTATCCTGTTTACAAGACAGGGATGGATAATAATGAAAAGGAGGCAGGAACTTGTTTCTAAAGGACATAACATTTGTTTTAACTGCTGAGGCAGTGAGGCTCACAAAGAAGTCTGTCAGTATGTCTAGACTACATATTTCACTATCCTGCTAAGCTCTTGGCAACATCAACTCTTGGCACATACTCAGTTACCAGACACTCTGACATAACCATAGCACAGATACATGCTGCATGCACCATGCAAGCAAGACTTTAGCAGGAGGAGAAGCAATACTCTCATGTCAGAAGTATGGTTTACTGATTGCTAAGGACTAGAAAATATCTAATGCGTTAAAACAGACAAAATTAAATAAACAGGCACTTCTATGATCCTTAGTGTGTAGACTTTGTCATTGCCAGTTATATTCAGGAGTGACTCCTTAAGAGTCAATGAAGGTCAGAAAGTGTCTAGAACTAGTCTTGTTTGTTTGTTTGCACACTTGTTATAGCGTCCCTTCAAGCTCCCTACTCAGAGGCGCTCCCGGCTACAGAGTCTACACTGCATCGGAGTTTCACACGAAGCGCTGAGCAATTGCGAGTGAAGGACTTGCCCAAGGTCCCTACGCAGTGACTTGAGGTGGATTCGAACCTGCAACCCTTCGGCTGCAAGGCAACGAACATGCCCACTACACCACCGCACCCCTCTTTGAACAGTCCTAATAAACTCTCCACATACTCTCATTATCACTGTTATCATTATCCACTGTTAATATCCAGTTATCACAACTAATTGAGGTCATTCATTACAATCACAAGAGACTAATATAGCATGAATTTGAAAATGGTTTGAAATAACAGCAGATCTCTGATAAAAAAATCAGACCAAAGTAGACAACGGAAGCTAATTATATAACCAATTATCTTTGACCACATAAACTAATTATGAACCAATTATTTTTCATTAGAGATATCAATGCACTTAACGTTGGGAGTCAGTGACATTTCTGTAGGCTATAAGGCCACTTGATATTATAAGAGCTGTCAATATGATGTTTTAAACTCTGACCCAGATGCCTATGATGGAACCTTCAAAGGGTCTCCTTGAGCCAGAGTATTTAAGGATTTAGGTCACTGTGTTATTTCAAACCCCCCTTTCAGACCTACTTTGGTCACAACTTCGAAGTGATCTGACAAATCAGGCTCATGCCGCAGAACTAATATTCTCAAATAAAATTAAATAAAGACTTCTAGGCTTATTCCTTATGTAATATTTGTGAACAAGTAGATTATATCTTGCATCGACTATTGCTCTTCGCTCTACATGTACATTGGCCTCCCATCCAGCAGATTGACTTGTCTTGACCGGGTGTTGCGCTCTGCTGCACGCCTAATTGGGAAAATCCCTAAATATGATCATGTCTCAAACTACATGCTTGAGGTACTTCACTGGCTCCCTATTCGCCAGCGTATCGAGTTCAGGGTAGCTGCATTGGTATGGCGATGTTGTCAGGGCCTTGCCCCAACTTACCTCCGTGAGCTATGCAGCTCTACATTGGGTATCCAAGGACGTCGTCAGCTACGCTCTGCTGATAGGGGAGTCCTCTTAGTTCCTTTTGCTCGTACTACTACCATGAAGGATCGAGCCTTTTCTGTGGTTGGACCAGTGGTCTGGAATGGCCTTCCTTTTGAGCTACGCCTACACCCTGGAACTCTACCAGGATCCTTCCTTACTAAACTTAAAACTGTTCTTTTTGTGCGCGCTGGAGTTGGGAGCGCTTCTGAGTAGTTTTTCTTGAAGGAGCGCTATATAAATGTCCGAATGAATGAATGAATGAATGAATGAATACAGTGAACCATGTACAAAGTGCAAACAAAAAAATTGCCCACAAATCAACCATGGCCTCACCAATTAATTAATGCATTCATGCAACATAAGATTGATTCTGTCTGATCACCTCACATTATTGTCTAAGGAAGATGACAGTGGCATCTCAAAATTCACACACTCAGCCCTTCACTTTCAACTGGAGACTCATCTCTGTCACTTCATTCTAGTGATAAACATGAAAATTCTGCTTTTCTAAAGCAAACAATAAAACTAAGTCAGAGCCTCAGAGGGCAGGTAATTGGAATGTTGATAAGTGGCTGAAAGCTAGAGGTGAACCAATGCATAATAATTTAGACCTCCAAGCTTCTCAGAGTCAATGAAACTAGATCCTCAATTAGGAGGTGAAAGTTAGGTCATATACCAGTTTCTCATGTGCAGCACTTAACAAATCTAGGGATTGGATTTTAATTTTGAAACTCAAACAAGCACTCAGTTTTTCAATTAAATGTTTCATCCCAGCTGAGCAGTACAAGCTTACAAGATGTGTATTCCATACTAAGCAGCTTATCAAAGCAGCCACCCGTAATTTTCACATTATTTTATACTGCGAAACGTGAAGCCTGTCCTTGTATAATTTTTTTCTATTTTTGGTCAGTCTTATAATTCTCTTCCTCTCACAGAGATACTCCTGCATGAGTGAAGCTTACCGTTTACGCCTACCATTTATAGCAGCTATACTATAAAAGCATTTTATTCAGCCTTTGAGAACGATAAACAACTTAACACCACAACCCCTTTGTTTAACTCGCATAGACATAAACAGTTTCGTCTGACTTGTATACATAATTCCAGCAAACACTGCAAAGTCCTTTAACTCTTGTGTTTCCCTATGGGATTTAAATTTAAAGGGAAAGGCATCAAAGGGCAGAACTTCATGAAAGCCGCCACTGTCCACGGCCTTGGTGCTTACCAAATAGCCATCACCCATGAGAAACGACCGGAGAGCCATTCACTTACCATTTGCGAAATCTCTGGTAATTCCACAAACTAATGCATGATGCAATGATAAAACTAAGACGACGTATTTCAACAGATTTAGATACAACGTTCGTAATGTCCCTGGCAGACGGAATTCCATTAGCTTAGTGGAAAACAAGAAACACCTTTAACGAACGCATCGACAGACAACATTCGGCCATTGTGAAGTCGCACTCGGGTAGTCAGTCGCTTTAACTATTCTATGGTGCCTCAGTCAGTAAGTAGGTTGGCGGACTTGTTTAGTCAACTTAACCTTACTAAGCTATAAACAACATAAAACAGAATACTTTTCTAAAACGTAAATGGCTTAAGTCATAAGAATACTTTTCTAAAACGTAAATGGCTTAAGTCATAAGTTAACGTGTTCTGTTGTGTTGTTTGCCTCGGGTCTGTTGAAATAAGATCGCCCTCCCACCCCTGGCTTGGCCGAATCAGAAGCGTTCCAGCACTTTGGCCTTAGGCCATTAGTGTTAAGTTACCGAGCCTGTTGTAGCCGACCTGCGTGTCGTGCGAAGCTGGCCGTATTTCGTATAACTTGTAGCTGCAATCGTTCTGCGGTCTGTCAGATTGAATGCCAATAAACGAATATTATTATTAATCAGACTAGACCTACTTCAAAATGGTTGCCATGATTATGCAAAATGACGCAGAGACTCCAAATATATTTAGCGCATACACAACTATTTAATCAGCAGTGTTTTAACGTTTAAGGATTATTTCGCACATTAAATCTTAACCCTTTTTTGCACAGGTTGTTGACTAATTTTAAAAAATAAAACATTACAGCGCAGCATAAAAACGTTGAGGCATTCTATGAAATAAAGTTTGCGCTACAACATTTTCAGCTGTTCTTCGGCCCGGGCTGAACACGTTTGAGATGTAATCATAAGCAAAAAATTCAGAAAAACATGGGAACCATATCAAGAATTTTTCGTTTACTGATTTGCCATGTTTCTTTTATTGGTTACAAATGTTTCTGTAGTTCTTTTGAATCACACATTGTTTGGTGAGCTGCAAATTGTTTACTCTTAATGCTTCTCGTTACACTGCTTCGCCATCATCACTGAAATTCGCAAACCGCTCCATAGCCATTGCCGTTGCACCTCTTTGGAGCAAACTTTTGCCAGCACTACCGCAAACTTCCGACCCATCATACGAGCTCACCAAAACTCCACCTCTTACTTTCGCGGAAACATTGGGCTAACGATAGCCGTAACTTAAGTGAGACCGCTCTTATCTGTGACGACCATGTTGTTTACTTGCTACCGAGCCGTTCTAGACCTCTACCTTGAATGACTGTTTGATGATACCATGTATAGCTTTCAATGGTGCTTCCAAGGTGTCCTGCATGTAAATCATGTTACATCTTACTGAAACCTCTAAGAGTTGATGAGCCATGTCTCTCAAAATGTGTTTTCAAAAAGGCTAAATATAAATAGGTGGATGAATGCATTTTCAGGTAACAAATGTAAATGATGTGAATGTAAATGTTTCAGATGGAGTTAACTCCAGATTGGTGGGACGGCCCTCTGGCTGAAGACCACCATGTCTATCTTCGAAGTCAAGAAAAGCTGCTTCTCCACTACCACATGCGTTCTCCGCAGCTTAGCAACCGACGTTACCTCGTCGACTGGTTGGCAGTCATTTGCGATGAGCAAGACATCTGCTCAACGGCGCGACATCTTATGATTGCGCTTCTTGACTATTTCATGGACAACCATGTCATATCAGACCAACATCTACGGCTGGCTGCACTTGCCGCATTTCTTATTGCCTGTAAGAAAGTTTTCAGTAATTTTTTTTTTAAATTTAGAGGCTTTCTTATGATTTCTGTTTGATTTTGGATCCATGTAATGAACTCTCAGTCATGTGTTCTCCTGTGATCCAACAGTTGTGAGTTTGAAGCCTACTGAGTATACTTTGTGTGAAAACTCCTACAATTCTGAGCATGCACTTGTGTATGCATTTATGTACACATTGCATGTTAGCAAGCAATGGATTTTGATGCCAGTGAAAGTTGATAGGAAACTCGTTGACCTGTGTCAAAGACTTTGGAGCCATCTATTGAGACTAAAGACTAAAGGTTTGAAGAGATGGAATTGAGTTCCTCCTGTATGTTCCACTGCTGGACAAGGAATATTTAGTATTGTATTGTATTTGTCTATTTATAAAGCGCTTTTGCAGCAAGAGCCTTTCAGAAGCACTGATAAAATAAACCATATTTGGTGTTGTGATTGCCAGAGCTGCTGGAGTACATTGACCCACATTAAAGCGTATGTATTATGCAATGGGGGTAGTTTTACAAAACCTAAGTAACTTTCAAACATCAGCCTTTGTTTATTCTACTCATTGTGTTTTGAATATAAATTTTCAGTAGTTTAGCTACAGGAGTTTCACGCCAAAGCACTGAGCAATTGCTAGTGATGGACTTACTTGCCGAAAGTCCCTACATGGCAGCTTGAGGTGGATTCGAACCTTCAACCCTCTAGTTGCAAGGCAACGAACATACCCATTACACCACCGCGCCCCACGGATAGGATAGTAACAAGAATATTGTAAATATATATGAGAGACATGCATTTGTCTTTTAGGCAAGTTTGAAGAGGTCGAATCTCGTATACCTAAGAAGGCGGATCTAAACAAGTACAACGCTCCACAAGTCGCTTTCACTGCAGCAGAATTCTTAGAGATGGAGTTCAAGTTCCTCCTTTTCTTCAACTGGCACATCAGCTTTCCAACGGCCGCGCACTTCTTCGATTACTTCTTTGTTGACGGCATGGCAGACGCCGACTTGTCTTCGTGGGGCTCAGTTGGCTATGAAAAGGCAAAGCTGTATTTGACAAAGTATGCCATCTACTTCCTTGAAATCAGCATGCAAGGTATGCACAGATCGTATCTTAGCAATAAAAATAATAATAATTACGACAATTTTTATGGTGCCGCAGCACAGCAATGGCGTCTTACACGGCAGCTAATATGTGGTATAAGCCCTGGTGAACAAGTGTGCTTTTAGCATGGATCTAAAGGAGTCCAATGAGCTGGCCGATCGGATAGCGGAAGGAGGTCTGTTCCAGCATCGTGGACCAGCAGCCGAGAAAGCACGATCTCCAAGGTGCATCCTCCGCATACGCAGATTGGTCCTCTTGGATGATCGGAGCCAAAGTCCGGCTGAAGAGGAATGAGTCTCTGTGCAGCAATTGCGCAGGTACTTGGTGCTCAACTCCGTGAAGTGATTTGAAGACAAGCAGACAGTTTGAACTCGATGCGAGATCCAACAGGCAGCCATTGGAGGGTGGAGGATATCACGGAGGAGCGGCGAGTGACGTGGTCGTATTTTCTCTTATTGCAGATGAGCCGCGCCGCAGCATCTTACCGTTAACAAGTTTCTTATTTTGAAAATCTATGAGGTTTTGGTAGTCGTGCATAGATGCATGTATGTTGCTTCTTAATGTAGGTAACAATACCTAAATACCTCTTAAACTATACGCAAAAGTCACTATCTGCATCTTCATCTTTCTCAATGCGTTCTGCAGACCATCTTGAGGTCTTTTTTTGCCAAGACTAGGATTGCTCTTGTCCGACATCAGGTATTTGCTGTGGTTTTCCCTCCATTTGGAATAACCTTCCTCTCGCACTAAAGGCTAAACTAATAACTCGTTTTTCCTCGTCATAGATCTCTCACTCTTTAAAGACATTTCTTTTCCTGGAGTTTTTCGCGCTGAGAGCGCTTCTGAATAGTCAATCTGTGATGGGCACTATATAAATTTACAGATGCAATGCGATACAACAAAGACATCATTACAATGCATTTCTTGTGTATCTTGTTGTGCTTCAGACTACACGTACCGGTGTTCTTTGCCATCTCTTGTCTGTGCTGCGGCCATTGCTGCTGCTCGCATCTGTCTGAAGATGCGTTTGCCTTGGCCGCTGTCGCTGCAGAAGCGAACTTCCTACCAGTGGTCGGACATCTATGTTCTTGTCGACAAGATGCTCACGTCAGTAATCAACAGCTTTCGTTTGTATAAATGAATAGTTGTGAATGAACGAGTGAGTGAATAGTCATAAGTGAATAGTGAATGTATAGTCGTGAATAAATTATCGTGAATGAACGAATGGATGAATACCGTAGGAATGAATGAATGAGTGAATGAATAGTCAACAAGCTACCCTAAGCACCTTCGTGAAGTTATTGTAACATGTTATATAAATGTCCATATACATATTACATATTGTCTAGCCTTTGTCGACCTGTCTCTGACCTTGCAGCCCATCGAGCTAAATTCTCCTGCTTTTTGTAAGTCGCTGAAATCCAACTATTTTAGCTGTGGCTAGGTTGGGAGCACCTCTGAGTAGTTCTCTTGAAAAGCGCAATATACCAAATTCTCGAATTGAATGAATGAATACATACATACGCAATTGCTTAGCCCATCAGCTGATGCTTAGTTGTTATGTGATCATGGAACTTACTTAATAGCTACTGACAAGAATTAAAAAATGCTGCGATGTTATCTTGACAGAACGCACAAACAAGAGGAGCAGGCATCTCGTTCGCAACCAGACGTTTCCGGGTCTTCCAATCATTCAACCGGTTCTTCAATCTCTAACACTCCAGAGTCATCCGATCCAGACGACGCTGCTCAGCCAATGACAGAGGTCCAGGAAGTACAGGCGAGCTCCTGCGCCAAGGTTATCATGAACAACAACAACAGCAACAATGATGACAACTGGTGCGAAATGGTTGACGATGCAGGGCCGGCGTAGCAAGGGTGACGTGGAGAAGTTCTGGGAAAATGCGAGTCCTTGTGAAATGTGCTGTCGTACATTTATTTTGCTCATGAATGAATTTGTCTTTCATCACAGTGTAACGTCGACGATGTGAAACTTTTCCTCCTGTCGTCAAATATTCCGAGTTTTCTTTTGTGATATGCAGTCAACTTTCGTGACGTCAGATGTTGACTTGTTGCCCCCGTAGAAGTAGAGGGTGTTTGAATGTTGACTTACTTTGCCAGTATGGTGTAAAAAATTATTGCAGCTTAAATGGTTTAGTTTCACATTTCTTGCGTTTAACTCTCATTGCAAGAGCAACGAATATGGATACAGCTGTGTAGCATATGAGCAGAAATAACGTTTTAATTGGAGTTGAAAAATGTTTTGAATATTGGCTCGCATCTCACATTTCATGAATAGTAGTTTATTGCTTTATTTCACTTTGCAAATTACAACAGCGATTTATTAAGCTGCCTTTAAGAATTTAACATTTAAATTGAAATCAATGCCCTCTTTATCCCTTAAACTCCCAGAGTACTAATTGACGCACTTGACTGAAGTAAAAATTTAAAAAGCATTCAAAGTTTTTTTTACCAATGACAATTGGCAATGGTGCTTGAAGTATTTGTTCATTTCTTTATTAATTACATAAAATAATATTTACTGTGTTGCTTTATTGGTTATGTTTACTTGTTCTGTAGCTACTTTTTCTGTGCAGCAACTAAGTCACTTTATTTCATCATGTAATGTACAGAAAAATCATAAAATGCCTTAGAAAATGCTCTGGTATTCAAGTATTTTGAAGTATATACATTAGTATTTGACAAGTTTTTCTAGGTATTTACTTTATGTGCCAATATTTTGTCATGCGCACTTTATTCAGTCATTTCCGTGATGCTTAAGAGATTTGTGAGAAACATTAAGGGTCGTTTAATGTAACAGCAAATCCGACAATTTATGCATACACAAGGTTCGTAATTGTAGCTCAGGTTTAAAAAGCACTTGAAAATTTTGCTACGTTAAACTTTTAAATCTTGATGTTATCTTAACAGCTCTGTTTACAGCTGCAGTATTTCTGCTTATGCTTTGCGCGTTTTTGTAATTACTGACTTTGTCTTCCATTTACCTAAGTTTTCATTATCAAAATATCAAAAGCACAGCTGCATTGCTTTCACGATTCAAAAGCATTCACTAATATTACAAGGTCTGCGTCAATGCTTGCAGAATACTGTGCGATAATTAAAAGAATGCCTGATTTTATGTTATGTGATAACTTTCCTGCAATGTTTGTAATAATAATTACATTGCTATTACAATTACTGCTACAATCTTCCTTGCCTTCAGTTATCATCAATCAATCTTTATTGACCACCACGACAGCAATAGTAGTTCAAAATTTTGTATGCAGAGTATCAATAGGTAAACCAAAAGGAAGATATGGTTCTGCTAGATAGTGATGATCCTTTGAGCACACAAACTTATCTTTGGTAATTTCTGTACAGAATATATCGCAGTTATCTGTCATTGATCTGTAATCTCAAGCCTCTAGTCGGAAGAACTAGTAAAGTTTGTTTATTTTGTTGCGAAACGATTGAAATGTTGATATTTATTTCATCGGTGTTAGCTTAATTTCAGCCAGTCATTTCTAACGTTCTCAGCCATTTTCTAATTGCATAATAATTTCTGCTTTGTTTAGTAAATAGTTCCATCATCTCTAGCTTGATATGAGTTACAATTGGCTTTTTGAAAGCTTAATGTGTTAACTTGATGTGTTCTTTACCAGCCTACCTCTTTGTTTTGAAAGCTGTGCATTATAAACATAATTAATGATTAGTATCTGCCTGTAGCCAAATTCTCTACATCTTATTTGGTAATTGTTTCTAGACTACTACAACACATGAGTTATACTGTATAAAAATACGAAAGGTATCAAATGTGCCCGGGAATTTATATAATTTTCGTTTATTCAACAATCCGCAGTGTAGAGTTATGCAGTTATCTTAATTAACACCAATACAGTGGCGCTAATAGCCGCCTACAAAGCATGTCTATCCTATGTAAGGGTTTAGATGTGTTTGAATTTGTATTCTGTTAAAATTTCATGGAGGAAAGTATGGAAATCTCAGGGCTGAATTTAATGTAAAGATGTGATAATAGAATTGGCCGCAATGATTATGCAGTCAGATCTGCCAGAAAAATCTCGGGTGTCGTTGGTTTTGAATGATCTCGCAGCAGGGAATAAAACGTTGATGTTGATTGTAAAAAATGTGGTTTTCGATCAGAGTAGGAGTAAGGTAATCTCATGCCTGTATCAGTGAACACTCGAGAAATAGTTCTTTAGTTTGAGGTTGAAAAATCACTAGGTTGATTATTTATGCGACGTACGTAACTCTATGCAGCTGCTGAACCTTTTTTCTAATGAGTTTTAACTTGAGTTTTTTGTGTGTTAGTTGAATATCTCAATTTTGTCTTGATTGGAAGGATTGTAATTTAACAGTACCAGGTATGTACTGGCCACCATATCCAGTTCATAATGAATTTGAAATGGACGATGCTTACCACACGTTACATGAGTTTCTCAGAAGACAGTATTAGTTGACTTCAGTAATTATCAGTGTGTATGCATTGGCAACAATACAATTAACCAAAGCGTATGTCTGTCTGTCTGTTTCTCTCTCAACTCTTTTGAGCATTGCATTGACATACATGTATTTTTGTAAGTTGCACCCTAAAACTAATTTCCATACATCATTTTTACTACCTCTATGCTTTAAGTTTAAGGCCTTGCATTTGGAATAAACTGCTGATTGATTATTTTTATTAAACAAGTATTGGTATAAAATGCTTCTGTTTAATGATCATATCGCAAAATGATGGTGCAAAGAAAAACTGTTTTCAGGTCAATACCCTCAGTGTAAATTGAGTAATAGTTCTGGTGGATATAAGAGAATGTTTGGAGTAAACAGTTGTAATGATTATAGTATTACCTTGCAATAAACAATAGTTCTGTTTACTGTATTATTGAGTGAGTAGTGTTGTCTGATGGTGCTTGAAAAATGGTGTCAATTACAATATTGTTTATAATGATGTTAATTACAGCATTTCTTTCTAATCTGAGTTTTCTTAAAATGTCCAGACTACAGGTGTAACCGTGTAACTGGTTATGTGTGTATCTGTAATAGAATCTCAGTGACGTGCTACAAGTGTTTAATTTCAAAAGCTTTGTTCATTTGTGTCAATAATTTATCGCTGATAGTGGGGATTTTTTTATTACTTCTGTTATATAATACTACAGGATTAATTGTATATTTCATATTATAATGTGGATATGGATATCATATATTGCAGAAAGATAAATATCTGCTTTTCAAGATCACTTTTCTGTTTCCATCTGAGTTTTATCTTGTGGGATTCTGTTTTTGTACGAAACTCAAACCTGTATCGCGGTGCGTTGATCATAAGAGTTGCTTCAACTTTTGACGATTGCTGCGCAGATTTGCTTTAAATTGAACATCGCTTAATGAAATTTTAAGCATTTCTTTTCAAGAGTTGACTTCTCTTGTTTTCGTTGGTAAAAATTTGTCTGTGTTTGATGAGAAATAGATTGTCATCCTTACCTTTCCTTTTTTATGAGCAGTGATGACGTGTTATGTTTGAGTTGTTTGCAATATCATGAATTCCTGGAAGACTGTGATAATTGAAGAAGTACGGTGATTACTGTGTTCATGGGAATGGTTTCTGTTAGTAGTTTATGTAAAGTCATCTCCAGAATTTTCTTAATTGGCGTAACTGAAGCCTATGGAATTAAATGTTATTAGAACTCTGTCACACACAAAGCCGCCAACCCAACGCACCATTCTCACTTTGGGAAACCTATCTATGCTGCCACATTATTTCAGGGTGGTTTTATTTTTTTTATTATTCACAAGATAGTTACGGTAATACTTCGCAAATAAAAGAATGGGAGAAACATACTCTGAGAACGGGATACAAGGTAAATGAAATTGAAATGCTCAACAATTTTGAGTCTAAATGATTTAGAATTTTAAAAATACTTATCCACGAGGGAGAGATTTTCACAATGCACATGAAGGGCGAAAAGTGTGAGTTAGACAAGGTCATTTACCTTCTATTAGGCAGGTGCTTAGTTTGCTTAAAATCCGCTATTTGCTCCCACATACATAACAACACCAACCTTAGCTAAGATTCTGCCCTGGCAACTGGGCTCCTTATAACTACCCTTTGGACAACTTCTCTGACGTGTTTCAGCACTCGTGAATAAGGTGGTGCCCATCGCAAGGCTTTCAAGTGGTTCTTCATAAGTTTGGAACTTATGATGTTCCTAGTGGTGTTTTGGTTGTTTGTATGTGCACTTGTTATAGCGCCATTTCAAGCTCTATACTCAGAGGCACGTATGTATAACAACGCTTAACGTTGTCACTGGATGGATTATACCCAGGACTACAGCAGCACAGCTGTTACATGTCTACTGTCAAGGCCGTAGCTAGGGGGGTGTTTTGGGTGTTTGAACACCCCCCGAAATCGAAAAAGTAAAAAATAATAGGCATTTACTGGCACATGAAGCAAAAACCATGAAATAAAACCATGAAAACACCCCCCGAAATGAAAAATGTGAAAAAAACGGATGAATGGTGACATTCTCTGAAGATTTCGGCCGGGTGACTAAAAAAGGTCATCAGATTTTCCTGGAAACCAAAGAAACACCCCCCGAAATCGAATCATGGCTGAGGCCTTGTCTACTGTCTTGGAGCAAGTGCAATCTTGGGATGATGTTGATGTCCAATAAACTTCACCTTAATTCACTGAAGACTTGAGTTTCTGCTTTTGGACACATCAACTAAAGAAATTTGGAAATTTGGATGGCTGAAATCTGCGAGTCATTGGGTGACTAATTTTTTTCAGTTGGCTATTGATTCTAAGTTGGACATTGTTTTTGTTTGTTATACTACTGTGTCTCTCAGTGACCTTGTAAATGGTATTTGTAAGTCATGTGATTTATGGTGTACACATTATTCGGAGTTATGCCAACATTTCGTAAAGAATATGGATTGGTTTTAGGGTTGCCAGGCGTCCGGTAATGAACCGGACAGTCCGGTATTTACACGAACTGTCCGGTCAGAAATTTCAGACATTACCGGACATGGCTGTGTCCGGTAAATAATTATTGCTAGCAACAAGTGTATTTGGAGTGTATAGTTTCTTGGGGCCATGAAAATATCTGCTTACGATTTTCCCGCGTATGGATCGCCTTGTGAAACAAAGCCAAATTTATAGCCTACACACCGATCATCGTCGAAATGACGGCGTCGTTAAATAAACTATCATAACAGAGCCAAACATGTGCATGAAGCACGGGTCATACTAGCCTGTATACCTTGTGCGTATAAAGTTGGAGGCTGGATTCGTAGTTCAAATGATGGCTGAACCGAATCTCCGTATTTAGGCCATGTCGCTGCCTGTCTGTTTGCTCGTCTGTCTGGCTCTCTCTGCACGATATCCCCCTCTCTGTCTGTCTATCTCTCTCTTTTCCCTTAAGGCTTAAACACGGACGCTTGTAGGTCTAATCTGTCCGTGCTTATCTGCCTCTCTATCTCTGTCTGTCTGTCTGTCTGACTGTGTCAATCTGCCACTCTAGCTCGCTCTGGTCTTTCTAGCCTGTCTCTTAACCACCCCTCCCCATTGATTAATTATATCTGTCTGAGTACAAAGATATTCGCGCCTTAATGATGCGATCGCATTTAGCTTTGAAGGTCTACAGGTCAACTGAGGTTATCTACAGAATGGAACGGAGTGCTAAAATCGTTAAATGTATTTTTAATATTGTTTAATATCCGAATTCAGTCATTACTCATTCGTACCGGCGCCAAATTTTCAAATTAGCCACTATCATAATTATATACATATAAGTCTATGCATAATTTTATCCACCCTTCAGATCTATCATATATAGGCCTTGCTGTAGATCTACTTGGCTGAGTTTCCAAACGGACGTCTGGATTTAAAAAGCCAGTTTATCTAGGCGTCCGTGGTTTGGCTCTCACATTGCAACTTTAAAACATCCCCGGCACCGATACTGCCGTTTATATATGTGTGTGTGTATATATATATATGTATATATATATTATAATATGAATTACCCAACGTTGCCCGGGAAATTTCGGTTTTTCACCCCCGCCAAGCCTCACCCCACCACACACACACACACACACACACATATATATAGTCCTGTAACGTGATAGCCATTGTCCGGTAATTTTCTGAAGGCCACCTGGCAACCCTAATTGGTTTAGGCAGGTGTTCTTGAAGAGACAAGATTTTTCAATTTGGAACGGAAAGATTACGATGAAGACTGAAACTGAGGTGCATGTTCATGATCAGTTTGATAATTTTTAGAGTTTACAGACACACTACATCTCTTGAGATGGTAGCCAATATTGGTGCAGCAGTAGGAAACCTATATTCACTCAGAAAATGGTGAATGATCTACCGTAATCTAGACTACTCAGACATTTGTTAATGTGTCCGAACAATAAGCTAATACACATCTTCAAAGTATTTTTAGCACCAAACAGCTGGTCATGGAGAAAACTGCTAAATACTGGCGCTATATCAATATCAAGACCAAAGGTCCCAGGAGGATAGTCCATGAGAATGGCGATCCCAGGTTGGTTCGCAAGTCCAAAGATCGCATGGAAAAGTACTCAATGTTATTGTATAACGACCATACCTCAACCTTGTTCATTTTTCAATGAGAACAAAGATCCAAGGTTAGTCCACAAGACTAAAGATCCCAGGTTAGTCCATGAGACCAAGGGTCCCAGATTAGTCCTTGAGACCAAGGAGCCCAGGTTAGACCATGAGACCAAGGAGCCCAGGTTAGACCATGAGACCAAGGAGCCCAGGTTAGACCATGAGACCAAGGAGCCCAGGTTAGACCATGAGACCAAGGAGCCCAGGTTAGACCATGAGACCAAAGATCCCAGATTAGTCCACAAGACCAAGGAGCCCAGGTTGGTCCATGAGACCAAAGATCCCAGATTAGTCCACAAGACCAAGGAGCCCAGGTTAGTCCATGAGACCAAGGATCCTAGGTTAGTCCACAAGACCAAGAATCCCAGGTTAGTCCACGAGACCAAGGATCTCAGATTAGTCCACAGGACCAAAGAGACTGGGCTTAATTACAGTCAGATGATTAGTTTCTCTGGGAACAATTAAAAATGTTAACACAGTGTAGTGGTATATGCTCTCTTTCCAAATGTGTAGCGTATAATTATGCGAATGCTATTGCCACAATATAGACAGCCTACATGCAAGTTTGTGTGCAATCACATGGGTGTTAAATTATAAATAAATGAACATATAAATATATATATATATATATAATAGAAATCGATAGGCGTATTTGTGAGTAATAACATAGCTTAGTGTAACTCGGGATGTGCCACCTGTATGGAGCATAGCCTATAGGCCCTACTTATTGAGCACGCCGCTCAGACGCCGGTTACCTCTAGGCCTACTGTCTTCTACAGGTTACAGGCACCTGACACCACGTCACAAGCACGTACTGTCTACGTCATAGTTGGTTTCTTCGTCTACGTCATGCGCTAAACGTGTCTTCAGAATCAAGCGTCGGAAGCAGACGGCGATGAGAGATATTGACTTGTAATGGTCACAATAATAATTTAACCTAAAACACATCGATTGCAAACAATGAGTCAGGCAGGTAAAAGAATGAACCCAAAAAATTGTTGCAGCGTAAACTCAGTTCATCAGCAGTCATTCAGTTCAATTATTGAATATTGATTCATCCATTGATCCATCAACTCAGTCAATCCACTCATACATACATCCATCTATCCCTTCATCTATCTATCCCTTCATACATTAACCCACCCCATCCATTTACATCCATCCTCCATCCCTTTTTTTCTATCCATGCATCCATCCATCCATCTATCCCTCCATCCATCTTTCTCTCCCTTTACCAATCCATCCATCCATTCCTCTATCCCTCCGTCCATCTCTCTTTCCCTCCCTCCATTTATCCATTCATCCATCCCTACATCCATCCTCCATCCATCCTTCCATCCATCCCTCTATTCCTCCATCCATCCATCCATTCATCCATCCCTACATACATCCATCCCTTCATCCATCCATCCATCCATCCACCCATCCACCCCTATATTCCTCCCTCCATCCATCCATCCATAAACACCCATTCAAACTCAACCATATTATATAGGATTAGTTGTAATCATCATAAATTATTGTATAACATTTACAGAGCATAAAAATATTATTATTAAAATGTCCACCTATATGGGTCGAGAAATATGATATCCCATGCATGCGTGTAGTCGAACCAAGCCTATACATATGTAACTGATACCTGTTCGATTCAGTGACGGCGTATACGCTGAGTGCCGCGACATCTGTCGTCTGTTCGTCCGTCCGTCTGCTACATGACGTCACTGAGGCCGACATTTGTCCGATACATCTGTCACGGTCGACATCACTTTCTCCGGAAGTTCCTTCACTCTCGACGTCAGGTTTTCCAGCCTTTGCGGAAGAGCTGGAAACGACAATTTCACGGTTCTGTATCAAACAACGGACGACCCCGGCAATATGTACGAACCATTGCACTGGGTCGTATGCCTTTCATTCATTCATTCATTCATTCACTCATTCATTCGTTCGTTCATTCATTCATTCGTTCGTTCATTCATTCATTCTATGGACTGCAATAACTTACATAGGCCTACCTGTAGCGCTTCTCAAAGAAATCTACTCTGGAGCGCTACCAGCCAAGCCACGGCGAAAGAAAAAAGATATAAATGCTTACATACAATACAATGCAATACAATAGCCTACACAATACAATACAATCCTATATCCTATGGAACGAAGTTTGATTGGCGAGATGCAATATCACCAGCTTTGAATGGAGGTCAATCCAGATAGACGACCCTGCCCATTTTTAGTATTTAGGCCTAGGCCTATAATTATATTCTGTGTGACAATAATAATAATAATAATAATCTTCGTTTATTGACATTCAATCTGACAAACCGCAGAACGATTACATGTACAAGTTATACGAAATACGGCCTGCTTCGCACGACACGCAGTTCGGCTACAACAGGTTCGGTAACTTAACACTAATGGCCTAAGTACTGGATCACTCCTGATTCGGCCAAGCCAGGTTGTCGCACGAGGTTGAAGCTAAACCACTGAGCATAAATAAATAAGTCGATTACAATTAAAGATATACACTTAATGGAAACATAATTAAATGCAATTCCTTTCCAGCCACACTTCATGCGTGAGACGTTTCTTTCCGGATTGCTATTTAGGTCTACATCTAGACCAATATGTTTTCCTTCGGGGTTCTCGTACTGGGAGCTCTTCTGAAAGGACACGGCTCTGAGCTGCGCTTTAGAAATTACCATAGTTACCGGTACATTACATTCCACTTAGGCCTATTTATTACATTAAAGGCAGGGACGTCATTTGGGGGGGCAGGGGGGGCATTTGCCCCCCCTGAATTTCACCGATTGTCCTTACATGTGACATATTTTTGCAACACCACACGTTGCTCAAAATACCAAAATGCCTGTGTCTTCACGGCCTGTGTAATTTTGTATGTGAGGGCAGCTTCGATCTGCACACACACACACACACAGCATATAAGACCCCAGATATCGGCCTTTGTGTATTGTCTGCTAAGGGAATTAACTCTGGCCGATACTCAAAAGCCGCGCAGCTCGTTCCCGCTAGAAATAGGGAAGACCTTGTCCCAGGTCAGTAGGGTCACCAGATGTGTGTGTCCTGCATGTAAGCCACACAGTTCAAGCCGCCACACAGTTCAAGCCGCCACCAGTTACATGAGGCAGCCAGGCAGGCAAGATTATCCCCTCCAGCCTTACAAGCATTAGGCCCATATGCACCCCATCCCGTCTGACCGAGAGCTGGAGCGGTTTCGTCTTTCCTCAGCCTACCAACACCAGGGTCCACCAAGATCTATCCACACGGTGACGTCAGAATCACCCCACCCCGAGTTAATGAGCCAGCTGCCTAAGCCAGCGGGCCAACCTGTGTATTGGAAGAACCTTGATAAAAGCGGACCAAAGGACATGAAAGTTCAGCCCAAAACCGATGATCTACCATAAAGGCTAAAGCACACGGTAGGCCTAATATTATGTGACATCTAATTGAACTGAAATTTACATAAACTGATTGGATTTATAGTGCAATGGTTGGACAGATTTGCTTCTTATACATGAAGTCTTGGATATTAATCATTTCTTTGAGTATTATCTTTTCCAGGTTGAGATAATCACCCATGATACTTTCAAATTACGTTTTCAGACAAATCCAAATATCTGATATCAGTGTGTTGGCTTGAACAACCCACGGACCAACAAGCCATTGACCACCACTTGAATAATCCCCATAGCTAATAATAATAATTAGTCCAATAATAATAATTATTGGAAGCCTAGTGCATGCAGCATGCAATATTGCTTTGTGAATTGTTATTAATGACAACTTAAAGCAGGGCTTAATCTGGATTTCTCCTTGGGAGGGGATGTGCCCTTGCCTGCAAGAAATTTGTTTGAATTTTCACAGTGCAATGGTACAATTATACTCTATTTTATGACAATGCCATATATTACCATAGAAAATAATATAATTATAATTATATAATATTAACTAATATCATGGTAGATAATAAGAGTCCATGCAATACAATTCTATGTAATACAATAATGTAAACAGGAACAAAGGCCATTGTCATTAACCTCATGCACTAGGCCTCCAATAATTAATATTATTGCATTTTGTCAAATATTTCTGTGGGGGAAAGTCATTTCTGTCACTTTAGTATAATTTAGTTGTACAAACGTGTTTGTGCAAATATTAACATTAAATCATACGCTTTCAATATGATGGTATCATATATCATAATGAATAATGGCACTATTATAATCATATAATGGTAAATAATATCATGGTATATAATTAACAAGTGCAAAGCACTTAGTCTATTTAAAGTAGGCTTGTATTGGCATTTAAAATATATCCATCACTGAATAAAATATAGTAAGAATTAAATAAGAGCAAGAATAAAACATCTCATTTAACTGTAGTTTTGCAAATGTTGGTCCAATACAGAACTTAAGAAGATTGTGGAATTTTGACGCGCAAAATTTTTTTGCCCCCCCCTGAAAAAAACTGAAATGACGTCCCTGATTAAAGGTGGCTCTGTAAACAGCGATGGACTTAATTCGCGTCAGCAAAAGTTGTCCCTGTAGTGTAAGCTAAGTACTGTCACACTAACATCTTGATGGGTTACAATATAATAATCCAATAGACAATAGCCGCAATATAGACAATAGCCGCAATTAAACATTTGTTATATTATCAGTGAATATATTTTTTCCTGAACCTCCAGCATCACTTTCTGGGTTGTTGACCGTGGCAGTTGATGCGGCGGTTGCCATGGTATCGTCCTCGTGTCCTTTGTTCTTTCGCCCCAATCGTCCATCAAGACTTGGATCTTCCATTGGTGATTCTCTCTTCTTTATTCCGTACTTTAAAACAGTTTCATCAATACAACGTATGAAAGTATGCTACTATGCTTGCATATATAGGCATATAGGCTATAGGCATGCAGTTAGTCTAAGTCTACTGTCCTAACAGTCTAACATTTGTGTTGAACACGGACTGAAGAGGAGAGACATGCACTTTATAATTAAGATCAATGAGGAAGGAATTGCAATATAGTCTTAGATCAGGGGTGTCAAAGAGCTGGCCCGCGGGCCATTTCTGGCCCGCCGACGAATTTTTTCTAGCCCGCGGAGCCTTCTGTAAAGATTACAGAATTAGAGGATAAAAGTTCAAATTTTTATATTTTACAGTTGGCGCCAAATACATGGATGTTTTTTCTTACTGACGTCACCTTTGCTCAGACGCAAAGCTCTGTGTAGACTGTGTAAAGTGTGTATCTATGGTTTCCTCTTGGTTGTCTCTCAAGGATTCTGTCTTAGAGGATAGGTTACTTGTGAACATTTTGTGGCCATGATTTCACTCTCAACGATAGATGGCGCCCCACTTAAAATTCCGTTTCTAACGCTAAGAACCATGCTTTGAATCTCCAAAGACATTATTTTATTTCGCAAACATAATTATTCGTCAATCTGCTTTCATAGATGCATGTGATTAATTGAATGCTTTTGTTCTGTAAACAAGATGTGAAATTTTCCGGAACTCCGATTATCGCCCGAAAACTTTTGCAAAGCAGTTAACGAAGAAATCAGTCCTATGTATAGAAAGTCCTTGGTTGTCTTTTGACAAAATTATGAAAGTTACGAAACACCTATATAAATAAGTCTTATAATATTTAGAATGTTGTCAAAATTTAATAAGAAGCGAAGAGTGGACATTGAATCAAGATCTTTTCGCGATATTTGGATCAGATCACTACCCAATTTTGCTCATTTTGTTGGAAGATGTTCACACGTTAGCCTAGCTACATCGGTCAGAGACCTGGCGGCCGCGCGTCTGTGGAAGACAGCGTGCAGACCGCGGTTCGATTCCCGAAGGTGGCTATGTCAGAGATTCAAATTCTCGGGCTAGCACGGTCCGTCCACGGGGACCTTTAATGGCGTGGCGTCCATTCAAACGAGCGAGCGGTGGTGAAGGATCTCACCCTCAGGGTTGAGGCCATAAGACAGCCGCTATATATAAAAATCCGATTAGATCTATACAATTACATTTACACTGGCCCGCCACTTGTTGGAAGATGTTCACACTGGCCCGCCACTAAAAAAGGTTTGACACCCCTGTCTTAGATGAATTGAAAAGTGCAAACTTGCATGGAAGCCTGCTCCCATGGCACGGTATAGGCCTACGACTTCCCTCTTTCCAGGGAGAGAATTGCCATGGGTTGGGGATTTCATTATTTCAACCCCCAATCTTTCTTAGAGCACCATAGTCAGGCTTCGTTTTCACACCCCAATTCCAAGTGGATCATAGTCCAACCCCGCCCCCTCCCCCAGTTATTTTCCACAATTCTCACACTGCCTCTTTCTCTTAGACAGCGCACATGTGTGCAAAATTGTATGCACTGCGCCCTATACGTGTGACCCTCATTATACAACGGGAAGGGTTCTGTAACTTCATTAACGATTCTTTTTGTAGTCGGAGACGCCGGAAATACGTCACTGCAGAGGAGGACGCAATTATATCTGCCGCTTGATTAGACGGACGCTCCAGCCTCCAGTGAACGTTATATTACACGGAGGCAAGATGGAGACGAGCAAGAGATGGCAACGCATTGAAGCGATGCTGCTTGCCTCTAATTATTGCCACAGCGGCACATCTCAATTATTGTATTGCAGACCGATGTGAATGGCTTGACGCAATAAATGAAGTCTGCAGCCTGTATTGTATTATAAATGCCTATATAATAGTATTAGGTGCATCACAATTATTTATGATGGGCTAACTAAACAAAGTGGACGGGTAGACCGTATATAGACCAAAAGAAAAGACAATAGAATCATAATAATGGCCTATTGTTTGCGACCGTCAATGACTCAATGAATTATTCATAATAAATAATAGTCTATAATTTTCATGGTGCTTGACGATGCTTTGAGAAGTTTGATAGGTACCGGTACTTGCTATATCGATATTTGGATGCTTGACCTCAACATAAAGTATATATTACTCACATTTAAGCACATAATATAATATACATATAATATGAAATTGAACGGAAGCTATAATAGACCTATAGGCTAGGCCTATATCTTTTTGTAAGTAACAGAAGCCAACAAATAGATCTAAAAAAGGTATATTATAGCTGCCAGCTGAAAAATAATCCACGTATTAAGGTTCAATTATATGAAACGCTATGCCTATTGTTTTGCGCATTCAAGTATGTTTAAATTTATGCCATATATCCACTCATGCTTTGAAATAGGAGAATGGAGAAGCTGCGTAGCCTGCGTTCCCCGATGTGCAGTCCTGCACGGGAAGGACTAAGGTCTACGGAAAGGCTATATATGGCATATATATATGGTATATATATATATATATATTTGCCATCGTGGGGCGCGGTGGTGTAGTGGTGGCGTCGTTGCCATGAAGCCGGAAGGTTCGGGGTTCGAATCCACTTCGCCGCGTAAGGACCTTGGGCAAGTCCTTCACTCACAATTGCTCAGCGCTTCGGCGTGAAACTCCGATGCAGTGTCCGCTCTGCATTCGGGAGCGCCTCTGAGTAGAAAAAGAGCTTGAAGGGGCGCTATAACAAGTGCACATACAAACAAACATATGTATAATTTGTATATATTAAAAATAAAGTTATAATGTAGAATATAAGATCATACATGACCGACCTTGTCTCGTATCTCCTGCCTCATCCCTTCTCGTTCCTCTTCCATCTTGCGATGCTTCTCCTTCCTCTTCGCCTCCTCCTCCCTCCTCGCCTCAGCAATCGCCTCCTCCTCCTCGTCATCACCATCTCCTCCATCTCCCTTCTTATCCTTCTCGTCCTTTTCTTCTTTGTCTCCCAACGCACCTGCGGCAGCAACCCATACATCAATTAAAACCTTCAGATGTGAATTGGCGACCACTGTATACAGAGGAATTAACCCTAATGGCTTTGTTATTTATATGCGTCTCATAATATATCGTTGTCCGTCTAAGTTTATGCGAACAATTTGCATGTGCACACACTGCAGGGTTATTAACAATTTCTCCAAAATTATATATAGAGCAATATATATATATAATTATACTAGCTGTGCTACATCATAATTTTATAGCCTATACCTTCTGAGTTCTTCTGCCGGGTACGGTTGCTTATTGGCAGTGCTTAAAGTGTGGAATAATAAGTGCCTGGACGCCCCTTCCTTTCCAAAAGAAGTGCCTGGACGCCATAGGCGCAACCACCCTATGGGACCCGCGGGACGCGTCCCCCCCAACTTTTGAGTGGTCCCTTAACTGTATTATTTTGGTCCCCCCAACTTTTAGGACGTGATTCATTTGGTCCCTCCCAACTTTTAGGACGTGATTGCACCTATGCTGGACGCCCCCTACCTTTCCAGTCTGTGCTGGCCAATAAGTGGCAGGACGGCGTTCAGATTTTAAAATAAGCGCATGGACGCCGTCCATGACCGTCCTGGCACACTTTAAGCCCTGCCTATTGGTTAAAAGGTGCTCATCGAGCATGTGACTCGGAGAGTCGGAAGCTATACGAGTCTCTTCTTCTTCAATGTTCTCTGCCCCGCGGCAGGTTCGAACTTCCGATGGCGCCACTCCTCTCGGTGTTGAGCCTCTTCTTTTAGTCTTCTTAAATTTGTGCCATCATCAGTTTATTTGGGAGTTTTAGAGAGGTGGTTTCCCGTTGCCTTTCTCCCGGTGTTTTTATTGAGACACCATCTCCGTGCGTTGATGTCCTCCATCATCCGTCCTGCAGATTCCTTGTCCCTGTGGCTCGCTTATACCGGCGAGGACTCGGTCTTCAGTCTCAGCCTTCTCTATAATTATATAGGCCTATAGGCTATATTATCTTTAGGTTATTAATAGGTTAGAGTATAGGCATATACCCCGCCGCATATATATATATAGTCCTATAGGCTATATTATATATAGGTTATTAATAGGTTAGAGTATATATATAGGCCTATAATATTATATATGTAGCCTATATATACCGAAACTGAAACTAGTATACGATTAATGCAAATGGCATTGCATGCTTTTCCACCAAACACATCAATAAAAACTTTAATAAGGTTGTTTGACGACGTTCACTACGTCATCGGCTGATATGCATTCAGCGAGTTCAGCATTACATACAGGCGCTATAGAAATTCACAGTAGTCTAATACACGACACGTGTACTAAAACGACCTTTCTGCTGAATGAAGCGGATTGTAAGAGACGTGCACCTGTCGACCTTAATGTCACCTTATATATTAAGATATAGAAGTTCAATATATATGCATGGTCTCATATATATATATATATATATGCATTCAAATATATAATTTATATATATATATATATATATATAATCCACAACCAAGGCATGGCGCTTGCTCGCTCGATGAGCACTTAACCTTTTGTTTCTGGTTTAAAATGTAAAAGACAAAGCCGATCTTCATGCTCTATAGGTGATACGGCAGAAATCTTTGCACACAACAATTTAGACCGTCATTGTATAGGCGTCAAACAATTAGGACCATTGTTCCAATTTAAAAAAGGGTCACATGGCCAGCACGAGCAGCGATTTCGAGAGGTGTTATAGCAGGCGATATAGGATTATATTAAGAGTCTGTATATATATTAATATATATATAAGCCTATACGAAGAGTCTGTATAGATAATAATATGTATATGTGTATAGATAGGCCTAAATTAGAGCTGTATACATAGTCTATTTGCCTATAACTAGGCCTACTCAGATGATGGGACAAAAAATAGGTTAGAGTAAATTCTCAATGTAGGTTATACCTTTGACTGACTCGAGCTGTTTTCCGACCACCTGCTTAGCAATAAACGCAGCCATCTTTGCTGGAAATCAGGCGGTTGATTCTCGAATCACTAAACTCACGATTTCAATTAGCCTACCAACTGTGTATTGACCAGTTTACCTGCAACATTTAAAAATTCGCTTGTAGGCCTATACATATAGGACCGCATCTAAAAAGGGAGGGAGTGAGGCAGGGGAGGAGAAAGGGAGGAACGGAGAGAGACAGAGGCAGAGGCAGAGACAGAGTGAAAGATAGATAGAGAGAGAGAGAAAGAAAGAAAGAGACACAGACAAAGAGAGAGAGACAGAGACAGAGTGAGAGATATAGAGATAGAGGCAGATACAGAGAGAGACATACACAGACAAAGACCGAGACAGAGAGAGAGACATAGAGACAGACATAGACAGACAAAGAGATAGACACACACACACAAAGAGAGAGACAATGGCAGCTGCAGAGACAGAACGCGATAGAAGAAGCAGAAAGACAGACAGACAGACAGACAGACAGACAGACAATGGCAATGAATAAGTGGATGTGGCAGATATTCCAGTGGCAGCCTGTGCGGAACTTTATCGGATAAACCGAATCATCTCGTTACGCTTGGAAATCAGTCGCATTGATTGCGCGCGGTGCTAACTCAAGCGTATACAACTATACATGCATATGTATTGTATATGTATTGTTGTATAATCAACATATTTGAGCATGAGTCCATGTCTATGAGTTGTTGTTCGCTACTGATTGTTATTAAAACCCATCCACCCATCCACCCATCCACCATCCCACCCACCAACCCACCCACCAACCCACCCACCCTCCAACCCACCAACCCACCCACCAACCCACCCACCCTCCAACCCACCAACCCACCCACCCACAAGATACATGTAGCGCCTTGGATGCCTATATATAGCGTCGCTCCACCTCTATCATAATTATTATACACCAGACTCCCCAACGGTGCACACGGTGCCGCGACACCTAGTAAGGAAAACGATACAAATACAATGCTATACAATACAATACTAAAGTGCATCGATTCGATGGCGTTGAGTAGCTGTGCGTGAAGGACTTATACAGGCCTATGTCACTATACAGTGACCGTCTCACATACAGTGGCGGCGCCAGGATTTCAGTTTTTTTCGAGGGGGGCTGGTTGAGAGGGACGAATCGCGGGAGGAAATTTCCCATTTTCATTCGACAAAATTTCTGACGACCTTTTTTTAGTCATTTATTCAAACTCTCAAGAAAAGAATTAAATTTTCCAGTCATTCCCCTCCCAATCCTGATGATTATTTTGGGGAGCTTAGTCGAAATCTCATGAAAATATTTCATTTTCCCTGTGCAAAAAACCCGACGACCTTTTTTGGGGCATGCTCCCCCAAGCCCTCTGGCGCCGCCACTGCTCACAGAAGCAGACTCGACCCATAATACTCTCCGCTTCAACCATAATAATGTCGTCGTTTAACGGACGCAAATCCAAAAAAGTTACCGGTTTGTAAAAACTTATTCAGTGCATTTTACAACAAAGTCCGTTGAATGCCGAGAACTGGAGAAGCCCTCAGCGATATTTTTCCGGACTACACCCCTGCCTGCAGCTATATATATATATATATATATATATATATATATATATATATATATGCTTCTACACCGCATTAATTAATTGTTTGCTTTGTTGAATTAATTCTCACCGTAACGGTCGCTGTAGAATTTCAGTCGTCTTCTGTAGTATTCAAACGCCGCCACCGACGCCGCCGTCTTCAGTATAATAGAGACATCCAGCTGTAGCCTATAATTATGTATTATTTTATCAGCTTCGTTGACTGCATTTTATACCGCAGGGCGCTGCTGCTGTCGTCTATTTATAAGCATCTGCTGCTGCTGCTGCTGCTGCTGCTGCTGTTGCTGCTGATGCTGCTGATGCTGCTGTTGCTCTGTCGTCAGCACTTCTTCCATGCAATTCATCGAACCAGATGAGTCGGCCATTATATATATATATTATATATAGTATATATGTAAACACAAACTAATATATATATACATCTATTATATATATTATATTATATATATAGTACATATGTACTTAGATCTAATATTATAGATCCTTTGAGTCATGCATTCTGAATTTCCGATCTTAAATCTCCAAGCGAGTGGATGATCTTGGGCCATTCCACTCTACCTGCAGCTGTCTGCGTATGTGTGTGTGTGTGTGTTTGTGTGTGTGTGAGTATGTGTGTGCTTGTGTGCATATGCGTGCGTGTGTGTTTGCGTGCGCCTGTATGGTCCTGGTCTCCAGGAATTGACGTCGCATGAAAGCGCATGCGTGCACTTGGAGCACGTGAATGGCGTCGCTAAAGGGTATACGTATCTTATACGTATAGGTCCTAAACTTTGCTGGACGATCGATGGAAATATGACCGCTCTCAGCCTTGGAAAATAATCCTCACTGTATGAAATTGCATCCATTGTGGACGGAGCAGAAGGAAGTTCGCTCAGGAATGAATTCCCTTCCCCATCTAGGGAAAATTGTGCGGTATTGTATAAATGTAAATATATAGTAGGCTACCATTCCCCTCGCCCTGAAAAGGTGAATGTGTATAGTCCCCAGAAAAACCGCCCCATCTTGTGCACAAACATACATGGACGGTGGTGATCAATTTTGGTAAAATTGAAAAAGTCTTCAGAAAATTTGACCGATGAAGGTATCCCCAAAATGTCCGGCCAAAACGAACCTTTTTTCGTCCCCCAAAACCCCTCCCCTCCCCCAAGCACGGGACTAGATAAAACACTGCAAAATTATACCGGTTATTTATTTACACGTGTACAGTTTGTACACTTATATATATATATATATATATATATATATATATATATATATATATATATGCCTGGTACAAGGGCGGATACAGAAATTTTCGATGGAAGGGGGCCAAAATTTTTGATCTTAGGCCAGGAAAATATTTTTGCCATGGTCGCCAAAAAATCTGATGACTCATTTGTCTCAAATTCCCAAGAAAAAGATATCATTTCATCCGTCAAAATAGTTAATGACTTTTTTAGTCATCAGTCATCCTGGTCAGAATAGGCTAATGGTGTCCTGCTTTTCTCTCCCGCTGTATTGATTTAATGGCTTGTTGAAGTACATGACATTGTATTTCCCTCATTCAGGAAGAAGGAAGGAAGCAGAAAAATGGGGGAAGCATTGGAGCATTAACAACTTTGCCTTTGTTCCGCTAACCGTTATAATTTTTCTATAAATAGCCTGTAAACACAAGATCGAGCTGCAGCAATACCTATGTTATGGCTAAAAGAATCAAAAACTAATAATAAATGATCATCTACAATTATTCTAAATGACTTCACTTGGAGTAGCGCTACGGAGACCGGTGAGTGATGGACTCTACAAATGACTGAACATAATGGAGATGGTTGTTCATTTTGCATCCGTAACCCACAAAATAATGGCCGGTGTCAGGAACAGATGATGATAATGATGATGATGGATGATAAGGGGTACCCCGTCAAAAGCGCGCAGGACAAAAGCGCGCCGACAAAAGCGCGCCGACATAAGCGCGACCCGTCAAAAGCGCGCTGGACAAATGCGCGCCGACATAAGCGCGCAGTCAACCATAATATAGACTAACATAAACAGACAAAAAAATGAACAAACTCACGAACAAACTCATGTGTAATTGTCTGGCAAATATGCAAGGCTGTTTTTAAGGAATTTCTAGAACTGCACAGCCCCTTCTTTCCCTTCCCATCCTCCATGATAAATTACTTTCAATCGGAAGAAAATGACCTTTTTTGCTAGTTTTAACTGCACAGAATTTGTGACAGAAGTGCATCTACAGCTGCACAAATCCATTTAGAACTGCACATTTTGTGTACAACTGCACGCTAAAAAGGCCCTGCAAATATGCAAACAACGAAATAAAAGTCTAATGCCCAAAAATTAAGTAAAAGTTCTGGAAAAATCATATTGCTAAGAGCCTAATCTAATCTATATCAAATATGCTAATGGGTGGTTTAATTATTGCCTTGATGAAATGCTTTGAATATCGGCCACATGTAGGTGAGAAGTATAGGTGGTGGGTATTGCTTTAATTTATGTTAGGCGAAGTGAAAGTACAACCTTTGGTCCACACCGCGCGCTTATGTCGGCGCGCATTTGTCCCGAGCGCGCTTTTGTCGGCGCGCTTTTGTCGGCGCGCTTTTGTCGGCGCGCTTTTGTCCTGCGCGCTTTTGACGGGACACCATGATAAGGTCTTGCACTGGCTTCCTTTCCCGCAGCGCATCTCATTTAGGATTGCATCTTTGGTGTGGCGATGCTTATCAGGTTGGGCACTCTCCTATCTGTGTGAGCTTTGCATCCCTCTTTCCACTTGCACAGACCGCCGCGCACTGCGCTCTGCTGTCCATGGTGACTTAATGGCTCCTTTCACTCGCTCTGCAACAATGCAGAAGTGTTCATTCTCTGTGGTTGGTCCAACAACCTGGAATGGACTTCCCTTGACTATGCCACACCTCCCAAGCTCTTCTCAATTTCACAAACTGTTGAAGACTGTTTTTTTTCGCATGATCTCGACCGGGAGCGTCTCTGAGTAGGTACCTTGAAGGGGCGCTATATAAGTCACGATTGATTGAGGAAAGATGGTAGGATGGATGGATTAGTGGGTGGGTGAGTTGGTGGATGGATGGGTGGGTGGGTGAGAGAGAGAGAGAGAGAGAGAGAGAGAGAGAGAGAGAGAGAGAGAGAGAGAGAGAGAGAGAGAGAGAGAGAGAGAGAGAGAGAGGAAAGATGGTAGGATGAATGGATGAATGGATGGATGGATGGATGGATGGATGGTGGGTGGGTTGGTGGGTGGGTGGGCTGGTGGGTGGGTTGGTGGGTGGGTGAGAGAGAGAGAGGAAAGATGGTAGGATGGGTGGATGGGTGGGTGCGTGGATGGATGGATGGGTTGATGGGTTCGTGGGTGGGTGGGTGGGCTCGTGGGTTGGTGGGTGGGCTCGTGGGTTGGTGGGTGGGTTGGTGAGAGAGAGAGGAAAGATGGTAGGATGGATGGATGGGTGGGTGGGTGGGTGGATGAATGCATGGAAGACTGGGTTGATGGGTGGTTTGGTGGGTTGGTGGGCGGGTGGGTGGGTTGGTGGGTGGGTGGGATGGTGGATGGGTGGATGGGTGGATGGATGGTTTGGTTGATGGGTTGGTTGATGTATGGCTGGGTTGATGGTTTGGTTGATGGGTTGGTTGATGGGTTGGTGCGTTGGTGGGTTGGTGGGTTGGTGGGTAGATGGAGGGGTGGGTTGATGGGTGGGTTGATGGGTTGGTGGGTTGATGGGTTGGTGGGTTGGGGGGTGGGTTGGTGGGTAGGTTGGTGGGTGGGTTGATGGGTTGGTGGGTTGGTGGGTTGGTGGGTGGGTTGGTGCGTTGGTGGGTTGGTGGGTAGATGGAGGGGTGGGTTGATGGGTGGGTTGATGGGTTGGTGGGTTGATGGGTTGGTGGGTTGGGGGGTGGGTTGGTGGGTAGGTTGGTGGGTGGGTTGGTGGGTGGATGGGAGGATGGATGGTTGGGTTGATGGGTGGGTTGATGGGTTGGTGGATTTGTGGGTTGGGGGGTGGGTTGGTGGGTAGGTTGGTGGGTGTGTGGGTTGGTGGGTGGGTTGGAGGGTGGGTGGGTTGGTGGGTGGGTTGGTGGGTGAGAGAGAGTGAGAGAGAGAGAGGGAGAGAGGGAGGGAGAGAGAGAGAGGGAGAGAGACAGAGAGAGAGAGAGAGAGAGAGAGAGAGAGAGAGAGAGAGAGAGAGAGAGAGAGAGAGAGAGAGAGAGAGAGAGAGGGAGTGGGAGAGAGAGAAAGTGAGAGAGAGAGAGAGAGAGAGAGAGAGAGAGAGAGAGAAAGAGAGAGAGAGAGAGAGAGAGAGAGAGAGAGAGAGAGAGAGAGAGAGAGAGAGAGAGAATTGAGGCTTTTTAAAAAATTTTTGGGGTTTTTTGACAGATTTTGAAGTTGTGTATAGTTTCAGGTGTCGTATATATAGTAAGAAAGAGATGAGGGGTGATCAGCCAAAGAGTCGCTTTAGGTTTTCACGACGAATTAATTGAGGTCGCGCTCTTCAACCAACAGCTGCCCCTAGATTTCCTTAAGATCATCGTGGCGAGTAACCTCTGCGTAAAACGCTGCTACATCGAACCCAACGATGGAGCTGAAGGTTTTTTGCTAGTAAGAAAACCTTTGAGAATTTGTTACTCAAGCCCACTCTGCAGCTGTTGGCTGATCGGACCTGCTCGTGACGGTTTGTCAGTCATTTTATTGTTTGAAAAAGACATTTGAATCGAACGGCTTCCCGGAACTCCGAAGCGAGCTGCGAACGCGCGGCCCACATCACTCGCTTGAGAGTCGACTTGGCACCCGACGCCAAAGTCAGGTCTACAGAATTTACTGTAAGAGTCCTCCGTTCGGCCATTCGACTGAGTTATTGTAAGACAATGCTGCCGCTCTGCCGCTTGCAGTGTAAATGATTGTGACCTACGAACGACAACAAAGACCGCTCGTTGGATGATGACGTATCATGTACTGTTATGGAGCGGTTGTCAACGTTACAATTGTCAGCGAACGCATTTTTAATTTTGATGCTTGAGGAATCACCATTCAGTTATGACGTTGCAGTGTTTCCAATTGATTCAGGAATACTTCCGATACATTTAGTCAGTGCATAAAGTGTGGGAAAATAAGTGCCTGGACGCCCCTTATCTTTCCAAAAGAAGTGCCTGAACGCCCCTTATCTTTCCAAAAGAAGTGCCTGGGCGCCCCTTACCTTTCCAGTCATTGCTGGTCAATAAGTGGCTGGACGGCGTTCAAATTTTAAAATAAGTGCATGGACGCCGTCCATGACCGTCCAGCCACACTTTAAGCCCTGCATTTAGTGGAGGCATGTACAAGCACCTGGGTTTTATTACTAGACCTACAAGTCTGTACAAACCTGTATCGTTGTTACAGGTGACCCACTAGCGGAACCCAGACTACGTACAGTCGTAGTCCTTTTGACTCCTTGCTGCTAGTCTACTTTTCTACTGGATTTGTAGTCTTTATGCCATTACTGTTACCTGGGTTCAGCATATATTTTATGGTTATGGTCAGCCTTGTTCAAACCATATGGGGGCCACGTCCCATGCACTTTTTAAATGTGGGGGGGGGCATGGCCGGATTGCCCCCCTGGATTCGCCCCTGGCCTGGTATACCGTCGTATCCCCTTTGAGCCGCTATTTGTCTGGATTTTCTGTTCGTCTGTGGTCGTTTTCTATAGGTCTGCAAATATTCAACGCATGCAGGCAGAATGAATTACATGCGACCAGACAACTAGGCCTATATATAGACGCTCTAGACCCCGGATGGTGGACAGTCGAGCCTCGTCTTCTTCATGCTGTCCCTTGCAATTTATTGTCGCCAAAAAGAACCTACATATTACATAGAGCTATTAATATACGATAACGTGCAGAATATTTGCACATATACGATATCCAAATCAACCTATGGCTGTGTAACAGCATACACACACACCGACGCACACACACACACATACACGCATACACACACATACACACACATTCACACACACATACATACGCACACACACATACATGCGCACACATGTGACAGTTCCAAGCCTGGATAAAGAAGAAGGTTATTCTAATCATCTCTGTAATGACGGTATGGTTAGGCTAAACAGGAACTCCTACTAGGCCTATCCTAAGAATTGAAATTTTGTTTAGTAAATCTCTCAAGTCTTTTTTCTTTCGCTTTGGCTGGGCTTGAAGGGGCGCTATATAAATCCATAGAATGAATGAATGAATGAACAATAATATATTTGTGATAAGCTTACATATAATAGCCTGAAATATCGACTTATAAGTATAAATAAGCCCACAACGTTTTGTGCATTCACGTATAATAATATTATTGTCCTAGCAAACACAAAAACCAGTAACAACGCGCGTATCCTTCGGCATCCCCCGAAACTTTCTTCGGTAGGGGTCTATACAGTATAGGCTACACCCTGACTGTTGAACGAAGTCTGCATTGTTCGACGACTGTGACCCAGTGGCGGCGCCAGGATTTCAGTTGTGGGGGCTGAATCCTAGCCCCCCCTTAGCGCCGCCAATGCTGTGACCTCTTTTCTAAATGCCTCTTTTTCGTTGTCTCAAGACCACTTTCTTCACTCTTGCATGGTCTCATGTGGCAAGTGCACGTGCTGCATGGGAGCTCCTCTGATTAGGCGCTACATAAACTTATAGATACAATACAATACTGACTACCATGACCACATGATCTGGTATTTACTGGATGGACTCCCAATTACTTATTCCAGATCCGATCGAGGATCATTTGCTCAAACTAACCCCGGAGCTAAGAGACGGCCAGCTGCAGCAGGTGTGTATATATGATGTGTTAGCGACTTCATTTTCTTGATCTCAGTGTATTAGGTAAGATGGTCAGTTTACCTCCAGATCTTCCTTGACAGCCCACGTGTAGTCAGTGTAATACTGATGATAGCTGAGCTGGCTCCACAGATGACGTAGGTTACGTGTAGTGGATAATCTCCTATCTAACAATAATTGACAGCCGAGCATAATAGACGACTGAAAAAGTCGTCTTACTCCTTATTGTATTGTATTGTATCGTATTGTATTGCATTGTATCTATAAGTTTATATAGCGCCTGTCGCAGTGCGCATGCTCTAATCCATAGATGTAAAAAACGATGGAAACGAAATAAAAAACGGAAAAAAACGTCGTTTTTTTCGAAAAAATAAAAAACGACAAAAAAACGATGAAAAAAACGGAAACGGTAAATAATTTGTCTTTGCTACATCTAAAACCGCATTTTAAGCTTGAAAACATTCATTAGGAACCTACTACACGCAGGCTATCTCTTAAATGATGATGTTAAACGATGAAATAATGACTTTAGTTAGATGAATTCTTGAGAGTTGGCGGAAAACATAAGGAATATCAGAAAAAAGTGAAAATTAAGGAAAATAATAACCGAAAGTAAATGAATAAATAAAGTTAAAGAAAGAATAAAAAACGATAAAAAACGATGGGATAAATAAAAAACGAAAAAAACGACGTTTTTTGGGAGAGAATAAAAAACGGAAAAAAACGTTTTTTACATCTATGCTCTAATCAGAGGTGCTCCTTACGACACTATATATATATAATAGTATATACATATATTACATAATTATAAATAAAATTATATAATATTATATACGTGTATATTATATATAAATATAGCCTATATCATAGGCATTGCTTAACTTACCTGTGCGTATCAGTAATGTTTCACCAACGCCAATCAACAGTAGGAAACTGTGCTCCTCATATTTTGATCCATTGTCATATTATAATACCATGTATACATGTAAGCACTATGCATACAACGTATCATATTTTAGCTATAACATATATGGAAGTACATATTATGTAGGCCTACTTCCATACCAAAAATGTCATGTAGACCTAATAGATATATATATATATATATTGAGATAGAAAGACAGACATAAACAGATACAGAGACAGAGACAGAGACAGAGAGAGAGAGAGAGAGAGAGAGAGAGAGAGAGAGAGACAGAGAGACAGAGAGACAGAGAGACAGAGACAGAGACAGAGAGAGGAAGGAGGGAAGGAGGGAGACAGAGAGAGAAGGGAGAAAGGGAGGGAGGGACACAGACAGACAGAGACATAGACAGACAGAGACAGAGAGAACAAGCAGGCAGGAGTATACAAGGCCACAGATCTATTATAGACAAAGCATGCAAGCAGACTAATGCAAACATAGGCATGCAGTTAAGCAGAGAGACATGCATTCAGGTAATGCATCCGACAGACAAAGAGCATCCAGATATGTTTGCCAACTGACAAAATGATCTCTTCTTAATGATGGCATCAACATTGTAAGAGCGATACTCATCAGGCTTCGTATTATAACGACCATGCAAGATTACATTTCAGTTGCTTTGTATTGCATTGTATTGCATTGCACTGTATTGTATATATGGGCAGAAATATGCACCGGACGTATGCAAGTAAGTAGGCAGAGGAGGACATACAGACAGAGACATACACAGGTCGAGAGGCACTGAAGCAGACGGACAGACATACGGAGAGCTGTCATATTTCCATCGATCGTCCAGCAAAGTTTAGGGAGTACACACGGTGTGGCCTTCTGTCTGGAGATGCAATGCTGCTGCTGCTGCTGCTGCTGCACTAAATGTCAACTTCATCGGGCTCAAATGTCAGCAACTGTTGCCTCCCACCGCCCATTCATCGACCTTCATCCAGGGTGAGAATTGCCGGGGGAATAGGGGGTGTTTCAACCCCCAGTCTTTCTTAGAGGCCCATGGTAAGATCTGTTTTTTACACCCCAATTACAAGTGGATCATGGTCCAACCCCTCAGTTATTTTTCCACGATTCTCACACTGCCTGCATCCATCCATCTCACTTGTTACAAGTTGTAACATGCATGCAACGTACGTGACAACCTTGACGAGCGCATAGGCTACACATGCGTGCGATCTGCCTGTGAATGTAATTCTTAGCAATAATAGGCCTAATTATATGCATCATATAAAAATAACGTTAGCCTATAGATATTCTCCAACTTGTATCTATGCCTTGGTACAGTACTAAATACATTGTGACTGGACGCTTAATTTATTTTAAAAAATCTGAACGCCGTCGATCCTGCCAATTAGGCTATATGACCAGCAAACCATGGAAAGGCAAGGGGCGTAGGCAAGGGGCGTAGGCCTACACTTCCTGCAGCCACTTCTTTTGCTATACACTTTAAGCAATGGCTGTGTAGGCTATATAAATGTCATTACTTAACGTCTCCACACCTACACGGTACTCTTACGCACAAGTAGGCCTACTTCGATCAACTATGTATGCATATATAATATGTATACGTATGCATGTATCTATATATACTATGTAGACTATGTATGCATGTATGTATACAATGTTATACATGCATATGTATGTATGTATGTATGTATGTATGTATGTATGTATGTATGTATGTATGTATGTATGTATGTATGTATGTATGTATGTATGCATGCATGTATGTATGCAAATTTAACTTATTTAGTCATGTATTTGCATGTTTAGGTAAGCGTCAATGGGTCTGTGTAAGTATATTTGCATGTTCTCACTTGTGTATGGACCTGAGAGGCTGAGAACAGCGGTGCCTCACACCGTTAATCAGGGGCGTCTAACCCCCCACTTGGAGTGGGAGAACAAACCCCCCCATTTTCGCCGACTTAAAACAATTGTATGGGAATCTGTTCATGTGTTACGTACGCACAGTGTTTAATCTAGTCCCCCTCCTCTGGGGGGGAAATTGAGGTTTCTTGGGGGGGGGGAAGACAATTGAGCGTCAGAAGGACGCTCGTGATGCGCGTTGCACTGCTATGGGCAGAGGTATGGGGAGGGGATGCGCCCCTCCCCATCAGAAACTTTTTGAATTTGCACATTGCAATGGCAGCATTTTAAGGGGTCATCTTAACAAAAAAACTGTACTTTTTCAGTGGCCCATTAGAAATTTTTTGAATTTCCACAATGCAATGGCAACATTTTAAGGTGTCGTCTTAACAATATAGCTGTACTTTTTCAGTGACCCATTAGAAACTTTTTGAATTTCCACATTGCAATGGCACCATTTTAAGGGGTCATCTTAACAAAAAAAACTGTACTTTTTCAGTGAACCATTAGGAACTTTTTGAATTTCCACATTGCAATGGCAGCATTTTAAGGTGCCGTCTTAACAAAATAGTTTTACTTTTTCAGTGGCCCATTAGAAACTTTTTGAATTTCCACAATGCAATGGCAGCATTTTAAGGTGTCGTCTTAATAAAATTAACGGTACTCGTTTTTCCATGCTGATACTAGCCTCCCAATTGCAAACAATTTTTGGATTTGTACATTGCTGCCGTACGTAGCATTTTAAGCTGTCATGATCTCAGTGCTCAGAGAAGTGGTTCAAGACTTCAATAAATGTTGCTCCCAATGGTTTTTTTTTTAATTTGCAGACTTTGATGGCTGCTTTTAAGTTGCCATCTTAGACGAATTTTCATTAGGGCCTATAGATAAATAAGCTCAATGAATAACACTGTAGTAAATTATAATGATATTTATGAAATATTTCTGAAACATTGGGGCGATATAGGCATCTCCGCCACCCCTTTAAATCTCCGTCCATGCGCTTAGAAGCTGAAAGCTAATAATTAGAATTCTCCACAGAAACTCTCTGTGTAGGCAGACCTTTAGCTGTTGACAACTCCTGCTGAATGTCTAATTGTCTATGCAACTCTTCGCAAAATAGGAAAAACTTATAACACAGAAACAGTCAAATTCGGTTGTCTATGGTAGAACTACATGTATAATGACTACCATCTAGCTTCCTGCACTTATGGCTGCATCTCTATAGCATGGAAAGACTCTGCTTTACATCAGAGCTGCTCTTATCCATTTCAGCGATATGCTGGCTGGGATTCTAATGCGAAACATCTGTTATTAGCTTCATTAGGCTTAGGCTACTTTTACAGAAGGGACCACTGTCTGAAGACTGGGGTAGGCTACACCGCTTCGCTTATACAGGCGTCCGTGGCTACACGTGCACAGCAAGTGTCAAACGGGTCGTTTGATTCGACCGTCGCAATCATTAATTTTGTTGCCTTCATCACCTACCAAGGGTGGGGCTTCGGCTTGGCTCCGTCAGTGAACGTGATTAGTGATAAGAGGTCAATCCCGAATGGGTGTGTTCCACCCTTGTATGCCAGGGACCTGACTGACACTAATGTCTATGAATCAAGCGAACCGTGGGTTCGTTAGTCCAAGGTAATAGTGTTTTTCGATACATAAATGATGCACAAATAATAATTTTCGTATTCCAGGCCTTTATTTAATAGAAATTCACCAACCCCCCAATTTACACCCGAAAAACGTCAAACCCCCACTTTCAGAAACCGTGGGAGAACGTTCTCCCAACCCCTCCCCCCCCATTGGTAGACGCCACTGCCGTTAATCAAGATATCTGTGAGTTAAGTAGCTTAAACGTTACAGCAATAAGGAAACGACGAAGATGCATGATCCCTGCTAGAGGACACACGTCGTCGTGACGTCAGGTTCATTAACCGATCTACGGCGATTTTTGCGCGCAATGTATTTTGGCAGAGCAAGGATAAAGGCGGAAAGGTTTTGTGAAAGACGAGATTGCAGACGCAGATGGGAGATAGACTAGACTGAAGTATAGAATGCTGGATGTATGGATGAATGGATGGTTGGATTGATTGATAGATGGATGAATGGGTGGATGGCTGAATGGGTGGATGGATTAATGGATTGATGCACGATTGGAAGGATGGATGGATGAATGGATTGATTGATGGATGGCTGAATGGGTGGATGGATTTATGGATTGATGGAAGGATGGGTGGATGAATGGATAGACGAACGTATGGATGGATGGACGGATAGATGGACGGATGGATGGACGGGACAGAGTCCGGATAAAGATAGACAGACAGACAGCCGAGCAGATAACAGGTAGACGGACAGACAGTCCGACAAACCTCCAGGACCTGACTCTTGAACGTTATCCTCTTCGTGCATTTACCGTGCTCAGAAAGCAGAGGCGCATGACTGGAAGGATGGATGATTCGGATGAGCTGCGTAGGCTACATACGAACTAACGGACGGTCAGAAGGATTGATGGATGGATTGAGAATTGGAGACGATTGGAAAAGATAACGACGAAAGGATAGGGGGCGTTGGATGGATGAAAGGACGTAAGGCGGATCGATATACAGATGGATAAATGGATGGACGAAGCACTAGCCTACTGAATGAAGAATGCAATGCACTAGCATAGACTGCATGTGTGAACTTCAATTGGATCATGAATCGACTCTGAAGGTCGATTCCTGAAGGTTTTCAGACCAAAAGACATGATCAGGTAACGTTCGTTCAATGTAGAGATGAAAGCCGATCCAAGCATTTCCAGGCAGGATCAAGACCGATTTACTGTCTTCCATTTATCTCTGTCAATCAATCAATCAATCAATCAATCAACCAACCAAGCAATCAGTCCATCAATCAATAGCATTACTCTCCAGGTTCAAGTGATGGGCTTGGCCCCTTGGGGTGAAATCCTCGGTCGGGTAGGTTTGGATGGGGTCAGATGGAGTAGGGTCGATCACTGCTGAGCGCTTTGTAGACTTAGCAAAACCAATTATCTACACGTCGTAGTCCAAGCAGTGCCACAAATATTAATTTAGAGAATAATGACAGATCTGCAATTGAAATCACCCACTAATCCACTTGTCTTCTTTATCTGTCTGCCGTATATATATATATATATATATATATATATATATATTATACATTAATATATATATACCTTAGGGTGGTCCTTATTTTTAAAAGTCTGATTTTATAACGGGGCACCCTGTAAGTTGGTTTCTATTGATGAGAAAAAAATTGAGAAAAATTTTGGACAGAATCTGAGAACATTTAGGGGTCGCTACCAGAGGTCAAAGTTCATGTTTAGAATTAATTTGGGCCTTGTGGTTGAATATGCTTAATTTTCAGTAATATGCTTTCCAGCCATGTTAATCGCTATGATAGAATTTAAATAGACAACTACTCACATATTTATTAACATCTCCGACATCATGATTGCCACTTACTTACTTATTTTATTAACATTTTTCTATAACGCATTCACAGCCATTGCATCTTTTGGTAGCAATTTCGCTTCATTTTGGGTTTTTTCATGTATAGGCCTATTGCATAATTTCTCAATTGTCAAAGAAAACACAAAGGTGATAATAGGCCTAAGCCTTGACAATGCCATGTTGAAAGTGAGTAATAGAAATGCAACATTTGTAGGCCTAGGCTACTCTCTTTTGCACTACAATGCCTTGGCAATGATCCCGCAGAGTTCAATCTCAATTGCTTTTCAATCCTTAAGCAGTGAATAAAGAGTCGGCACAAAATTTCTGAAAATGTGAAAGCTGAATTCCAACCAGGAGTTCCTCTAATAATTCACTGGGATGGGAAGTTGTTGGAAGACATCTGCAGTAAAGAAATAGTAGACCATCTTCCTGTCCGCGTTTCTGGAGTGGGTGATGACCAGCTTCTCGGTTTACAGAAGTTATCATCGGGACAGGAAAATCTTCAGTGTCTGCAGTGTATGAAGCGGTTGTGACTTGGGGCATTGATGATCAAATCAAATCTGTGTTTCGACACAAACTGGACAAGGATTTGTTGCGGGGCGCACGATGCTATCATATGGGCCTACATTAAGTTGGAGGTAGTGGCTATGTTTTCTCTTTGTTCACCGAAGGGTAAGGACATACAGTAATGATTTTCAGCTTCATGGACTGCACTGAGCGAGGTCGATGGCCAAGAGTATTTATAGTGTTAAGATGTGGATGTTCAAGAAATAATTAAAGGCAACAAGAAGAGAATAAAGGGTATAGCTGACATCTGCCTGGTATATAAGTCGAAGTCTGGTTTCAAGCACCGTATATGCACCATCTATCCTCCTCGACCTGACCTGTAGAGTGTAGATCTTTAAGCACATTGACAAAATACAGGGAGATAGATAGTGCAGTTGCAGACGTTGCAATGAAGAAATGTTTGGTGACCTTTGGTATATTTCAGAGGATTTGGTGGCTTTTGCATTCTTTGATTATGGGGTTTCCATTTATACCAAGCGTGGTTATATCTACTACTTTGGACAAAACTTGGATCGAGCATCCACTACAAAGAACAACCTTGGAAACTGCTGCAATAAGCTACACGTGACTGGAAGATTTTGTCACGGAAAACACGAGATTTTTCAGCAATACAGGCATTTTATCAAGTTTTCTCCAAGAAGACATTGATGCATGGTCAAACAACGAGAACTTCAAGTTAGATTAAGCCTCTGCGAACTCAGTGATAGTTGTGAATGACATTAAAGAGCGTGAAGTGGCACTCTTGTCCAAGTACAACAAGCGTCAAACAAATAATGAGGATCAGAAGCAGAGTCTGCTATTGGTTGTGAAGAATCTATCGTCGCAAAAAGACTGATGCAATAATGGAAACATTAACTGTAAAAAAACATTTTTATGCTCGCTTATGTGTTTTGACCCAAATAGTAAACCAGTCCACAGGCCACTAGTCCGCCTCCAGCTCGGTCCATTGCCAGAATTTATTTCAATTTGCGCATTCAACCATACATGTACTGAACACTAGTAATAGTATACAATATACGATATTCCATGTTTCGCCAGTGTCTTTACATTGATATATGTTACGTCCGGTAGCGACCCCTAAAACTCAAAAAAATCTACCAAAATTTTCAGTGTTAATATTTTTTAACCTAAAGGTATAAGTTAGGAGGGTGCCCCGCTTAAAATTCCCGCAAAAATATTTTTACATGGAGCTAAGGACCACACTAATATACCTTATATAGACCTATATTATATGTATAGTGTGTGTGTGTGTGTATTTGGTTAAACCTATATATCCTGTCTGTGCTTACATTCTCTTGGTCGGTGCAATACCTAGCATATACAAATTGTATATATACATGCTATATAATATATATTACTTTATGTAAAATGTATATATAGATTATATATTGGTATTCAGTCAATTTCACGCTTCGAACTTCAATTAACTGAAAAGGTTATCGAACACATGAACTCTCTTCTCAGGCAGACGTACGGAATGACAGACAAGAATGATGTGAAAGAAATGCAGTGCAAGGAATAGACAAGCTGACTGGTTCACATGTAGTAGGGACACAAAAATTTCTAATTTTTACAGATCCAGTCAGAGAGAGAGAGAGAGAGAGAGAGAGAGAGAGAGAGAGAGAGAGAGAGAGAGAGAGAGAGAGAGAGAGAGAGAGAGAGAGAGAGAGAGAGAGAGAGAGACAGACAGACAGACAGAGAAAAAGATAAGCAGACAGACCTTTGCATTCAGACACTCGTTGGACTCATTGGAATAATATGAATCTTGTGCAAATCATACTAGCCTTTGTCTCAATCTGACCTTGCAGACAAATGTATACACTATACAGTGATACACAGACAGCAAGAGAAAAGGCCAAGCAGACAGAATAGCGATGACACACACACACACACACACACGCATCAAGAGAAACAGACAAGCAGAGAGACAGTAAGACAGTGGGAAATACAGTTAAGCTGAAAGACCAACAAGCACAGACAATAGATCTTTCTTCCTATCTGTATTCTGTTATATTCACAGTCTTTAACTGTAGGTACATGTATATCTATCTGTTTAATGTTACTATGTCCTGACTACAGGACTCTACTCTGCGCCTGAATGAACTTACCTGTTTAAGACCTTTGAACGTAGTTTCAGAATGGCACTGAGTTCCAGAGGTTTCTCAGTTGCTTGTTCAAGGCTCTGGAAAAAATCTGACATTGTCCTCATTGTCTGCTCTGCAAGTTTTCTGATGAAGCTCATATCTGTGAGAAATCTGTTTTCTCGGGCTACTTATCCATCATGACCGACCCTCCAGTCTTCACAGCAGCATTGCCATGACAGATCTTGTTCTAACAGTCTTGATTTTGGAATATAGTTTTGCGCATGTACAACTGTTCAACATCTCAAGAGTGATTAGATTATTGATATTCGTTTAACTTTCATTGTTGTGTTCCATATATATTGTTTCTTCTGCCCTCAACATTCAACCAGTACGAGAATTGCCAAGAAATAGCCAAGGGATTAGATTAGGGTTCGTGTGGAATTAGTGGCGTATAGCCAGGAATTTATAATGTGGGGGGAAGGGTTTGAATTTTTTGGTCTGGTCGGATGCCCTTTCTGACACCAACCCAACAGTATTACAGTAAATAAAAAGAAATAAAGTAACAAAGGGAATAAAGTAAGAAAAACAATTGTTACTACAAGCAATTTTGTTTTTCTTATTTAAGTGGATAAATAACATTTAAAAAACTTTTTCCCAAGGTCAATGGGGGGGTTTAACGCCCGAAACCCCCCTTGTCTACGCCATTGTGTGGAATTGGCGTCTGCCCAGAGGACAACTGCTTGGTCCCAAGAAAGATAATGGGGGAGGTTGAACCTCCCAACAAGGGAAAATCTCACCCTACAGTTGACCCTTCTTATTCACCTTGAGAGGGAATGGTGAAATGTTGAGCGGAGAACATAATTGCAACACAATCTTGAAGCTAACTTAATTGTCCAATTTCTCTACACAAACAGAAAGACACATTCGGATCTATATAGGTGCTATAGATATTTCCAGTGCCTAAAGTGTATAAAAAAATTTAGTGGCAGGATGGCATTCAGATTTTAAAACAAGTGCATGGACGCCGTCCATGACCGTCCAGCCACACTTTAAGCCCTGGATATTTCCATGACAACTGTCAAGATATTCTTACGACCGCGTTCCAATAGCACAGCTGTCATCAGTGGTGTTGGTTGCTAGTCTGTCCAGAATTCTCTTCCGATTGTGTTCAAATAACATCGCGTCGAAAGCAGGCGTGAAAAACTTGCTTATTGGAAAGCTGAAACCAAGTGCATAACCCATCAATCATAATTACTGTACAATCAATTTGGTTCACTCAAGTCATGATGTAAGAAAACACTATTACCTACTATGATGGAAACTGTTACAACTCTGAACAGTCTTGAAACCACTGTGGTTTCAAGTGCGTTTGAGGGTTTTTAACTCTTACGTCTTGGTCTGAAGGTTCCAAGTATTGGTCTTAAGGTTCAAAGTCTTGATCTTGAGGTTCAAAGTATTGGTCTTAAGGTTCAAAGTATTGGTCTTAAGGTTCAAAGTATTGGTGTTAAGGTTCAAAGTATTGGTCTTAAGGTTCAAAGTATTGGTCTTAAGGTTCAAAGTATTGGTCTTGGTTTTTCAATCTTGAGAAAGACTCGACCGTCAATTGTCAACATGAACAGCGATCAACGACGGTCGGTTTAAGGTCATCATATTAAGGCCATAAGCACTCTTGCATTCGCAGAACAGGCAAATCTGCATGAATCAGGAACGCACAAGGGTGCATTGGACAACACACTGACATGGAGATCAGCGGAGTCGAGCCTGCCATTACCGCCGTTGTGTTGCAGACTGTCTGTTCTGCTAGTAGTTAGGATTAACGTCGTGGTGCGCATAGGTGTAGTGGGTATGTTCGTCGCCTTGCAGCTCGAGGGTTGCAGGTTCGAATCCACCTCAATCCGCCTCGTAGGGACTTTGGGAAAGTCCTTCACTCGCAATTGCTCATGCGCTTCGGCTTGAAACTCCGATGCAGTGTTCTCGCTGTAGTCGGGAGCGCTTGCGAGTAGTAATGGAAGGGGCGCTATAAAAAGTGCATATACACAATGTTAATTAAGAAAACTGCACAACTGTAACCGGTTGTGTTCTCTTGACCGGATTGTTGAGTAAACAAATTATACCCAGCTCTAGTTTGAGTTCCCAACTTTCTTTTCTTTGCTTCCGGTTTCATCCAACCTCTTGCTTAAACACAGAGGGCAATCAAACGTTTCATCAAACAATGCATCATTGTGTTTGGGTACAACTCTTCCGTTACGCTAGAAACGTTACGCTAGAAAAGGAAACAAATGGCATTATGTTCAGGGCTAAACTATTAGAAATACAAGGAACAATGTCAAGAAACTTTGCTACTTTTCAGTTTTCACCATACTAAACTTTCAACAAGCATTATGTAAGTGGCAAGTGGGGAAGCAGGTTCTATTCAGAGTCGTTTTGCTTGAATCAAATAAAAGCATAGGGTTTTCATTAAATTTTGGGATATAAGACTTGAAAATTTTTGTAGTAAGTCTGGATATGGATGGCTTTTCAAAGTCTTCAGGTTCAAATTAAAGCCTTGGGTTCGAGGTTTCAGCAACAAAAACTGTCTTTGGGAGTGATGACAGATCCTGAAGCATGGGACTGAGAAAATACAGAATATAATGGCAGTACAGAAGTCTCCTGTGATACACTGGCCCCGTGTCCAGGACCTTAGGGGTCTAAAGCCTGGGTCAAGGGCCTCGAAAAGGAGACGAGTGCCTCACCAATTGGCCTTCGGCCCAGAGATGACCTTACTTACTTTGCTTATAGAAGTCTATAGAGTGGACTCTTTAAAAGATGCATAACAAACTACCTTCATCGTGTATGACGTGGTTAAAAATGGAGAATATATAGACAGGTGCACTTGTGTTTTCAAGATAGAAATTCTTAAATAAAATATCACAAAACTGATTAAGAATTTTTAATTAAAGAAGCCGAAAATGTTGAAGCCTTTTAAAAACAAGAGAACTTAATCAAACAATTTATAGGTAGCAAGATCCATTATAAGTTGCAGAACTGAAATTGTTGTCTTATGCAAAGTGCAACCAAACAGTGCATAAAATTTAAAAAAACAAAGAAGACCTTAGCAACAAGTATGCCAGGTACTCCAACACTACTGACCACCATCACTAAGTACTGAAGACTACAATTCCAGTATTCGCTACAGTCCAGCGACAATCAATCAGTATTTCAGAGCAAAAACATACTGCAGTGGATAAGAATACGGGATTAAACAGATGAAAATGACAAAAAACGGCAGTTGATATAAAATCGAAATATTGTAGAACAATGCATTTAACTTCAAACATGAAACTCCGCCAGCACCGAAACAGCAATATGCGCCGATTGCAACTAGTAACAGCACAGGCAGTCATTCAAACATCCTCTTACCTTTAAATTAAATTCTGAAGTTGAACTTCATGTTTTGGCCGTAAAAAGCGCCATTGTTACACATTACTTGTCCTTACACATGATAATCTCGGTGCAAAAGTTTTGCAAGAACAAACCAAAGTGCAAACAACTTGAATGAAATGCATCTGCCGTGCCAGACGCCACGAATGATAAAATAAACTTATGTACTACACCAGTGCACACGACAGTCACGAAATAACACCGGACAACGTCACTGAACATTACAATCACAATGCAACACAGTTTGCAAATTACAGTCAATCAACAACTGACATCACACACAGACTTTGCTGCCATTCTACATAATAAAACGAACACTTAAAAAATGATACGACATCTGTTCCTGCGGACACCAAGTTACTACCCCACTGTCAAAACGGACACTACTGATCTCACATCAACAGACATTTGTTGGCCTTATGAGATCACTAGAAGCCACATTTACAGGGGCACATAAAAGCTGCCTGTCAAAAAAGACACAGATGGACATGTAAGGGCAAGATTGGTCTCACGTCTACAACAAATGACGAGAACAAGAACAAAATGCCGTGATGTGTATAAATGCCCTCGTGCCTAAACAAACGACTCATGTTGTGGCCTCCTAGATATACAGAGGTAACATGTCATAGCTCGTAAACCAACCACAGAAACAAATATAACCTACAGATAAAAAAAAAATTATAACGGCAAACCTGGCTGGAGAATCATTGTCTTAAATAATTTCTAAAGTCTTTCCCAAACGAGAGAAACTTTCAAATTACTTATAAACAGCCACGCTGATAAATCGATTTTTCTCCCTTAAATTACATCCAATGGCTAAGCCAGTTGATTTCCTCGCTCAAAACGTATAAATTACAACAAAAATCGGATAATTAAGTAAACGTATATACCGCTCAATGCTCATCACGTAAAATTATCTAAAAAGACACTTACAAAACATCAGTGAAACGCCAATGTTCTTAAGTAATAATTCTAAAACGACTCTCCCTAAGATTTCTCCGAAACGGTCCGTAGTATTTCCAAAAAAAATCACAAAGCCTGGCCGCATCATCTTGCGAAGTGCTTCTCAGTCAATTTATCGGTCCAGCATTTTTTTCCAAAATAAAGAAAACTGAACAAGTGCAAAACCCGATGACAAATAGATGTAAGAACTGGACAGCCCCGCGCCCGACCGACCGACGAGGCCCCGGAATTACTTTACACAACCTGAAGAAGAGTCTTTATTTCGCTCGTCAGACTCTGGCACGGGCTCAGAATAGCCGACTGTAGGCTACCCCCGCAAAGCCAGTGGGGTGGCGGTGGTGGCAACAGCCTCGGGGAGGGTGCGTCCCCAAACTTGGCACCCGCATACGCACCCAGTCGGCCCGGCGACTGGTTCCCGGAATTAGGACTGCTGGAAACAGGTCTTCCGGACCTCTTGGCCACACTTGTTCGGCGGATGCATTCCACGGATGCTGGAAAATTGTCCGAGCCATCGTCGGCCGGTGAGCTGGTCTTTCGGTTTTTACGATTGCGTCGTACCCGCTCGTGAGTTATTGACGGAGTGTAATACTCTTGATCAAGGGACCCTGAGATCTGCGACGACATTGCTGACAGACTGGCTGCGTGAATCTGATGGCCTGTAGTGTTCATTCTGCCCATCATTCAAATCAATTAGACTGGGATCGGAGACTGATATAGATCTGCGAATACTGCTGCTGCTGTTGCTGGAAAGCTTTTTACACCTGTCACAAAAACAAATTATTCACTTTAACCATTAGTTTAGCTAACCAGATGGTATCATAAATCTCAAAGAACGGGTCAGAATTCCTTTTAAAAAAATGCAAAGCAGCTCCTACAGTTTTTACATAAATTCCATCACAGAGCAGTCTTGAACTTTGAACTAAATTGTTTGAATACCCAGCGCAAACAACAATTGAACTTTGAAATTCACAATGCACTCTTGCTTCAACCACACCATAACAAGCTCACAAATCTTTTCCTAACAAACAACAATCAGAGTCCATTTCTACATAACCATAAATTGCAATATTAGAAGAACTACAGTCTTAACCTCTAGCATAAAAGTAACCACAGGTTAAAAGCATTAATAACCTTTTCTTATTATCAGTATATTGAAGTGGGTGACCCACCCACCCTTGCTATCTCATCTTCCTGCAACTCACCACTGGTTACGTTGGACATACATATTCCATGTGAATTCACTTCAGAAATACAGGTGGGGGATGAAAATTTAAAAAAATTCTGCCCAAGCAAGGTCTTGAACCCTGGCTTCTCGGTTCGGTCCAGCATGCCAACCACTTATACAGAGGTAACATGTGGGGCATGGTGGTGGAGTTGCAGGTTAGAATCCACCTCAAGCCGCCGCGTAGGGACCTTGGGCAAGTCCTCTACTCGCAACTGTTCAGTGCTTCAGCGTGAAACTCCGAAAGCAGTGTCCGTGCTGCAGTCGGGAGAGCCTCTGAGTAGAGAGCTTGAAGAGGCGCTATAACAAGTGCACGTACAAACAAACAAACTTATGTGGGAAACCAAAAAGCATTGTGAGTGCAAAGTTTATAGAGTTTCAAAGGGGTAAAAAAATTATTATTACGCATTAAATTTCGAAAAATAACCGAAAGCCAAATGCTAACGACTGCTTACATATCAAACGCGATACTATAAAGCGCTTCCGTTACCAGTCGAAGTAGGGCAGTAGGTTATTGTGTTTTACGCAGTTCGCCCAAACAATGAACTGAAATTAGTCAGATACGCCCATCACTTGGCGACCAACAAACTTTCATTTAAACAGTAAAAGCTGTGTCGAATCGAACAGAAGAAGACATTTCTAAAATAATACACGGTTCAAATACCAACCTAATGAACTTCTATCGGGTAATTTCGTTGGATTAGGATCGCTGGCGGACTAATCATTCGTCGCCACAAAGTAATATTTGACCCAGATATTTTCGACCTCAGAATTTCGAAGGGAACCTCCGCTTCATCGAGTTTCCAACCTGAAGCACGACACCTTATATATAATCACTCGCTTGACTATAGCATTTCTACTTCGAAAGTCCCTTCGAACAACCACAATTTGTTGCCAATTTACAACACAACCAGATAAATTCCTTCTACAAACAAACAACATCGGCCATCTTATATACGTCCATCTTCAACGGTCCTTGCTGGCGTCACGTGACAACCGCCAGCCAATGAGAGTGCGAGGTGATGCGCTAATCTCGTCATTTCTAAAAATAAAGCGCTAAAATTAACCAAAGCGGATACCAACCTCGATGCAACGACCTCTTACGCGGAAACATTCACATAGATATATAAATACGAAAAATGCGTCACCGTAAATACCCTTGAAGTTAGGCCTAGAACCGTATAGGCCTAGTAGAGCCAATTTAGCCAAGGCCTAGAGGATCCTTTTGGGACAAGGCTTACACGAAAAAATACATCACCGAGACCATCGGAAATTCGCACAGCGTCGGCTTAGGCCGATGTAAAAGTTCGCTGACATCTACGTAAGCAGTAGGCGTGGTTTTGCTAGAGCGTTTGTTATTGAGTCATATGTCCTGCTTAATATCACAGTGTTATTTATACTGTTAATATTGTGCTAGTTTAGAATGTGTTCAGAACAGTCAGGCATTTCACCATTCTAGCGTAAAATTGTTCAACCAAACGCATATTGACACGGTGACAAAGCACCTTATAGTAGCGCCAAAGCGTAAGCTGGCTTGAATGAACTATTGCCTCACGGTGAAGAAAAAATACTGTGCACTTGAAATGGCATTGGATACCACTGAAAATGTCCTTCCAAACCTTGAATACTCGATTTTACTGTTATAGTTTTAAAGCAAGCCATAAATTACATTAGCAAGCAAAGGCTACCTATAGCCTTTACAAGGCAGCATTGACGTCCATTTTGTTGTTTTTAAGTAAATAAGTAAGTATAGCCTTTATTACTCCATTTGCAAACGCACAATGGGACATTGACAAATAATGCAATAATACAGCTTAGTAATTTACATGAAATGCAATGTAAAACAAATGTTAATAAGTGTGAAGCATTCTAGCAATGAAACCTTTTCTTCCGAGGTCAGAACGTGGACTTTCAAGGTTGTGTGAACTGAGAACAAGGTTGCAGAGTGTTGTGATTCATGAACTGGAGGGAGTAAACCAAGGAGGACAAGCCCAGGATTAGCCAAAATTTTAGTGGTGGAAAAAAGCAGTCAGCTTTGACACACTCCTCTTTGATACTAGTTCAGAAGTATGGCTACCGTAGGCTAAACAGCATAGGGACAGTGCTGTGGAAGAAGGCACGTAAAAATTATCAGCCTCCCCCACCTTAGGGCTTTTTAGTAAGCAGTTCTAAATGGATTTGTGCAATTGTAAAAGCACTTATGTGCAGTGGAAAATGGCATAAAAGGTCGTCGTCGTCATCTGATTTGGAGTAATTTACCACAGAGCATGGAAAGGGAAATAAGAGGTTGTAGTTTTAAAAATTCCTTTAAAAAGACCTGCCCTACCTAGTTCTTTAAAGTCTACGTAATGCAAGCATCAACTTACATGTTGCTCTATAATCTCTCTAGACATCATACGCTCACGATTAAAAACCCACAAATCAGTTTAGTCTCTTGCGTTATTCTGTCAAAATCTCCCAAAGCAGCAATCTGCAAAACTACACTTAACAGCCCCTTTTATGCAACGTATATTTACATGGGCATGTATTTTTCAGTAAACTTTCATACCAATGTCGTAACAATGCAAAAGACAAATGATATACCACTGCTTTTACTACAAATTCATTTCCCAACTACATTTATACAAATTTGTCACATTTTTGCGTTAAACCAGCAAATTGTCGTGACTTACTCTGCAAAAGGATCCATGATAAATTTAATCCAACTCCAAAGCAAAATTGTTAGTATCAATCATACTGTTACGGCTTATTAAACCACATTTACAAAAGTATTAATTAAAAATTAAAATGTCATGTTGATGTTTTCGCCGTAGTTGGTGTCGTGTTCGGTTGTATTCGATAAAATAACATCATCGGAGAAGTGCACTGCAAAGGAAACATGAAGCAAATGAAAGCAGTGTTCAATCAAACCTTTCACAGGCAAATTGCATGTGGTGCAACAAATTCACATGGAACATTACACCAAGAGGCACACACACAGAAACGGTGCACTTAAATTCTCTGATGACACTTCAACTGAGACAATGAGCAGCATAACAATGCATAAAACAAAAGATATCACTACTTTTACTAGAAATTTACTACTTACTACTCTACCTCATATCATCTGCCCGGTAGCTGCGTTAAGCGCCTTCGTGAGGTTATTGTAAGGCGCTATATAAATGTTCATATACATACATCTACTGAACATGACCTACATCCTTTCAAAAGTCCTACTCTTTTCTGTCTAGGACTTCCATTATCTCAAAGGTGCTATTCTGTAGCCCAATGGCAATTACGGCAGCCATCAACCTCCATCATCTTGGCTCCTCGTTCTCAAACTACTACGGCTCAGTCTCAATAATTATTTGCTCAATTGGTCCTTCTTTTCGGAATGCACTTTCCCCTTCTGTTCGCTCTACACTTCTGTATGGCAGTCTCTCTTCTTCTTTCTCTCTTTTCAAACCAGCTTCTTCTCGTGTGGCCTTGCGCACTTGGAGCACCTCTGAAAAGTTCACCCTACTAGAGGCGCTTTATGAATGATTAAATACAACAAAAACAATTTCATATCAAAAGCGCTATTTTCTTGCACCTGCACTGGCAACCATCAAACTCCATAATCTCAAAACTGCTATCATCCATCATCCACAACCATCATCTCAAAGTCTATCATCCAACACCAATGACATCTATCGTCTAAAAAGTGCACTAAAAAGTGCTATTGTCTTCTGTCCATGACCTCCAGCATCTCGTCCCAGGTGAAAATTGTTGAGAAGTTTAAAGTCCCTCAAAACCTTAGCGCACATAATCAAGTTTTATTTGCACACCTCAACAAGTCCTCACACATACACATAGGCGGAGACGTAAGGGGGATGGTCCCCCTCAATGGATGTGGTGGGGGACAGCCCATGCATTTGTCCCCCCCCTAATAGTTAAGTGTTAGGACACGCACACACTTCACGAAACACACTGTGAGGCCATAACGCTAGTAGAAAGAGATCTTCGAACAAGGAATGGCTAAAAAAAGTCATCAACTTTTTTGGCAGAGAAAATTGGGTTTTTCATCGACATTTCGTTTTTCATCGACATTTCGGACGGATGACTAAAAAAGTCGTCATAAATTTTTCCCGGCAAAAAGATGGAAAATTTCGTCTGCGACTCAGCCATTCGTCTGACCAAAATCTTCGGCCACTCGTTTTCGTCCCCCGCAAGTCTCCGCCCAAGCATACACATAGTTGCATACATACATTACTTAAAATCGCATTTTCTGACCCTCCCCTGCCGCAACTAGCACAGCACCCTAGTACTCATGACGTCACCTTTTCCGCCGTCCACTGTGACAGCCAGACTTGCTTCAGCGTCCACAGATCGCTGAGAATGCGTTTTCCACAGACGACGTCCACAGACAGGTGTTCGGGAATGGACAGCTTATTGCGCAGCAACTGCTTCACGTGAAAGACACACGTCCGGATCGAACATCGAATGAACTTGTAAGCCAGCGACGGCAAATGGTAACCATCAATGTCCTCAGCTGCAAGCCTATAATACACATCAACACACAACGAAACAAAGATGGTATTAAACAAAATGATTAGATTTTAATTGATCAGCAATAAGTTCATTAGACAAGTTACAGCTACTTATAATTTTAATTCATTAACTACAAGATTTTCTAATCGATTAGCAATTTATCTGATCAATTAACCAAATTAATACACTGCGCTTAATTCCCAGGGGTCACTCCACTCTGTTCCATAAGAACCTAAAAACTGTTTTATTTAGCAGTGGTTGGGCCGGGAGCGCTTCTGAGTAGCCTACCTGAAGAGGCACTATATAAATTTCTGAAATAAATAAATAAAATAAATGATAGACAAACAGCTCAGGACTTATTTTAAAGAATTTCTAGAACTGCATAACCCCTTCTATCCCTCCCATCCTCCATGGAAAATTACTCATAATCGGATGACAATGACCATTTTTTTACTAGTTTTAACTGCACAGAAGTGCTTCTACAACTGCACAAATCAATTCAGAACTGCACATCTAATTGATTACCAGTAGCTATAAGTTTTAGACCAGCCAATTTAACCCATCGAACAGATCCACTCAACCTTCCATTCGGCAGATGGCATTGGTAAAATCAGTGGTGGGACGCAATGGGCTGGCTGCCTACAGTTAAATCAACTCATGTAATAACTTGTCATCTTCCGTCATACTACGAATTGTAATCATGCTGCGATGTGCCAGTTTGAAATTAAACGAAGATTATTATTACATTTGGATGTTATAGATAAGAGGTGCCTTGGAGCCGGAAGGTTCCAGGTTCGAATCCACCTCAAGCCGCCGCATTGGGACCTTGAGCAAGTCCTTCACTTTCAAATTGCTCAGGCATTTCAGCTAGAAAACTTCAATGCAGTGTTCGAGCTGTAGTCAGGAGCGCCTCTGAGTAGAGAGACTGAAGAGGCGCAATAGAAATGGATAAATAAATAAGAATCTACATACTGGTATTTTTCCAGACAGAATGAAACCATTTCATCATTCCTGTAGTAATGAGCTTCAGGATCGGTGTAAACTGTCGACAGACGATTTGATGAATTCGAATCTTCTGCATAAAATTTGACACAACGATAAAACGTAGTGAGAGAAACATAGCAGTCCTTTAACCCAGCCCTTAGGCAGCCATGGCTAAGAAGTGCTAGCGACTTCAATTTCTTAACCTCAGCTTACGAGGTAGTCCTCTCCCTTGCCGCCTTATCTTCTCAGCAACAATCGTCAGCATACTCATTATAATATATGGAATCGACTTCTACACCTTTCTCTCTTCTAGTCTTTCATCATCTTTCTCTTGCCACAAATCATGCTTTTTCGATCACAATTGGAGTGCCTCTGAATGGTGGTTTGCTAAGCAAAGTGCTATATAAATGGTCATATACGATACAATAACAATAGTTGATTTTGCTAGAGGCACATGATAAACCAAAGTCTTGAACTAATAATCTCTGCCTCCGTGGAATTTGAACCACCCTCAATTACTCAATTGACAATGCAGTGTACCCTCGAAACTATAAAACAGTATTGGAATCAATTAAATTCAAACAGCCTCTGACAAGATCAAAGAGCAAAGTTTCATGAATAACTAACATTTGGTTTAACATACCGGCCACATTGTAGTAAATTGTATGAGAAATCCCAAACCTCTGCTGGTAAAAAGGTAAAGCAAAAGATTGGACAAGCAGTTAATTCTATTTCCAATCGAAAAGCTACAAGATTTTTGCTAATTCTAAACTAATTTTAACAGTAGCCAATTCTAATTGATTTGCAATTTATCTATTTCCGGAAGTCATACCCATACACTGAAGGGCTCTATAATATTCATTATTCACAAACACATATACAATTATACATATGCACACATACAGACAATAATCTAGCCGAAACTGGTTTTTATCAGAAAAGCAGCGAACATAAAAAGTCAGATGCTTTCTTCACCCCTGCAATGTCAGCATAAACAAAAGTTTTGATAGAGATTTAAGAAAAAATTAAATTGCCAAATAAATATGAAATTCGGTTAGACTACAAACTAAATCATGATCTAGTTCAACATAGCACACACCTTCTTTTTGCTCTCTGATCAGCCCTCGAGACTTGTAAAAGTCCTGTTTCCGCTTTTCCTCATCTATAATGAAACAATTACACATAAGAAACTCATTCTGATGCCGGGCAATTTCCACATAACTATTGATCTGAAATTAGTATCTGTCTTAATTTGAAATCATTATAAATAATCTCTGACTATTTGATATAAAGTACCCAGATCTTATCTGGAAGCACTGCTGTTTCTGCGCGTCTCCTTCAAACTTTTCTTTTTCCAAGGGGATCTTCGCACTGGGAGCGCCTCTGATTAGGTTGTACCGTGAGACGCGCTTTATAAATCCAAAAATAGTATAGTAGTATAGTATAAAGGTGTCGTGGTGATAGCAGATTGGATGGGACGGATCACCAACATCAGAACCTCGATGGAAATGTCATTCGATCGGGTCCGGACAGAGATATAGGACAGAAAAAGATGGAGAAAGCGAAGCGACCAACCTCAGACTAAGGAGGGTGGAAGTCAAGACATTTTTTCTCACTAATTCAGATTATAAACATTGCAAACGTTGAGTATGTGCACACAAACAAGACCGAACCAAACTGGTTATCATGCCAGTTAGTCAACTACACTCACAGTGAAGAACTTCTCAACTGTACTGACCGTCATAGAGACCAGGAACGAGTTTGAAGACGATGTCCTGCATGACCCGATCTGCTTTCAGATTCATCAGAGGCTGCGTCTCGTGGATCTTCAGGCTGCACTGCGGACAGACCTTGCTGTTCTGTAGAAACTTCACCACACAACTCTTGCAGACTGCCAGCAGCAGAGTCACACACAAAAACACAGCAAAATTACTACACAGATCATTTCAAAGGCACAAAACTTTTAAATCTTCAGGTATGATGCAAAATGTAAATATATAATTGACAAAGACATCAATCATATTGTTGAGCATGATACCAATGGTATCGTGGTTGGCCCAGTGGTCTGAAATGGGCACCTATGGGAGCTACGTTTGCTTCTTGGGGCTCTTGCTGAAACATTTTTTATTCAACTCAAAACTTTTTCCGTGCTAGCGCTTCTGAGTAGGCTTCTTGAAGAGGTGCTATATAAATTTTTGAATGAATGAATGAATAGGCTAGAATGTGTAATGCAGGAATTTTGAGGCGTTCGCTACAAAGGGACCTGGGCTGACATTCACTCATAATTGCTCAGCATCATAAATGCTCAGCTGTATGGTTGCGCATGCAAATCCGAGAGTGCAATAACAAATTATACAATTACAGTATTGTATTATGACTTGTTTAAGCAGAGTGTGCAGCATAATGCATAGAACCTTAGAAACAATCACCGTAAACCTGTGAAATCTTTTCCTTTCAACAAATAAATGTACAGGGTGCGGCAAAATAAAGTAATCCCCTACGGCTTTTTGTCAATATCTTGGCCAAAAATAGGAATTTTTCAAATCCAGTTTTACGGGCTTGAAGGTAATTCACATCTACGTAAAATAGCCAAATTTCATCGCCACAGGTGAAAGAGAACAAAAGTTATATCACTTTTAGTGAGGCCACCCACCGTTTTTTGACGATTCAAAAACGCGACGCAACAAAAAGTAAGAAAAACCAATTTAATTATTCTGGCCAATATCTTGGCCGGAAGTAAGAATTTCGAAATGAAATTTTACAGGCTTAAAGACAATTCATATCTGCACATGATGGCCAGATTTCAGCAAAATATTTCAAACAGAATAAAAGTTATGGCACTTTTAAGGAGGCCACCCACCGTTTTTTGACGATTCAGATACGTAACGCAGCAAAAAGGTAGCAAAAACACGATTTTATTTAGTCTCATCTCAAATAATTGTTATCAGATAACCTTGATATTGTCAGATGATCATTATTCTAACTATCTAAAACAGAAACAGGGTACCAGCATGGCTGCACGTCACTGAGAAGTCACTTAGCAAGATGACAATAAAATCGGTAAATAAGGAATCTGTCAGATTAATCAACAGCTCCATCAAGAACTTTGCAAAGAGACTCAAAAGAAGTTTGGCACTGGTGGTGGGCACATTGATCACAAGTTGTGAAGCACTACCAAGTTCATTTGACAACAGTTATTTGAGATGAGACTTAATAAAAGCGTGTTTTTGTTATTTTTTGTTGCGTTTCGTTTTTGAATCGTCAAAAACGGTGGGGGGCCTCACTAAAAGTGGTATAACTTTTGTTCTGTTTGAAGTATTTTTTTGCAATTTGAACATGGTATGTAGATATGAATTGCCTTTAAGGCTGTAAAGTTTCATTAAAAAATTCGTATGTTTGGCCAAGATATGGGCAAAAAACGTAGGGGATTACTTTATTTTGCCGCACCCTGTAGAGCCACAGTTTGGGAAAATATTTTACTTGTAGTTAACAAATGATCGGTAGACTGTTTGAGCTGTTTGTAAACCACACTGCTATGTCCTCAATAAATAAATACAGCTTACAACGTAACAACATAGCTTCTGCAGCACTAGCATGCACATATGCAATATTCAGTGTCATAATCATATAGTAATGTATTGTAATTATTACATGTATGAAGGCATTCTGTGATGGTCGTCGCTTCGATATTCAGTGTCATAATCATATAATGTATTGTAATTATTACATGTAATAATCATATAGTAATGTATCGTAATTGTTACATGTATGAAGGCATTCTGTGATGGTTGTCGCTTCGATGAAGTATCCAGCGCAGAGAGAGCAAACTATGTGAGGGTTTATGTCTCGTATTCGAATCTTCAGAGGCTGTAAACGAAAACGATACACAGAAACCTTAAAAGCAATGCAAGTATTTACCAGTAATCTTACAAACTCAGGCAACGGATAGCAAGTCTAAGTTTGTTGCCAATGATTTTCAAGAAGTAGCCACTTGCCGCAATTTTTGCTCACAAAAAACAGAGCTGCAGGCATTTGGAAGAACTAAAATAAGTAAATTGCAGTATGTAATGTCAGCACTGCTCAAATTACTTCAATTGGCATCAATAGATTAGTCTTTGGCAGATTAAACACTGTTTTTCAAAGGCCTTTAATTGGCATCAATACATTAAGAAGTTGGGAAAGTTTATGTGCTGAATAAAAGAATTTTGAGAAAGCATCCTTGCAAAATGCACTTCATCAGACAAGCCCCTGTAAAAACAAATAATAATTTGTGCCAATTTTTTTGTTAAATATAAGATTGGTTCACATATCACATGTCCTCCACATTCTGTGTGTGTAAACATCAGGACTTCTGATCTACAAAGTCGCATTGATGAATTTGTCATCTATTATTTACTTATGCGACTTGAATCCCGAAACGAATATCGGCTGGATAACCGAAATCGGGTAATCCCGAAGACTGCATGCCCGTACATGTAAACAGTATGGCCACCCAAGAAATCGCTAAAATAGAGCGCTGTGGCCTCAGCTTCGAATTTTATATTTACTCGTATTTGCTGCATATTTCCTCTCATTTATAATTTTATTAACCTGATCGTTTTACTTAGAGCTCGCGTTGATTACTTACTTAAAACTAAGCGCATTGTATCATGGAATGCAGCTGATAGGTAGCAGCGCTCTATTTTAGCTAAGTCCTTGGCAACCATAGTTTTTTATATGGACACGCAGTCTTCGGGATTACCCGAAATCAACTTTCTAAGTGTAACAAGAATTTTTTAACTAAATTGTTATCACAACATTAACAGGAATTACAGGACCACTGACTAGCTTTTCGAGAGTTCGCCGATTTCTGTAAACCTGTTTTCAAGAAATCGGGCTTTTGTGTATTTTCAGCGTTTTCGGGGATTCAAGTCTCAGAGATTCGGGCTGACACCTTCAACTTCGAGGATCCAGTTTGGGGGTTTCGGGGATTCACTTCGCGCCGTTAACTAAATTAACCGAGTTAACTAAGTTAATGAAACCTGTCAGGTGAACCATTTTGTCAAATACAAATGAATTACCTCGTCCATTTCTAACTAGACACTTTATTATGCCTGAAATAAAGTGCATCAGTTCCAAAACTGCATCTAATTATTATATGCCATTTCGCGGTCACGAAAAGAGCGATAATACAATTTTGTCAATATACAGCTAGCATAGATTGTAGATTTAAACATGTGCTATCTTTAGTCGAAAAATCTATGGCTGAAATTTTGTAGGCCTACCTTCACCAACTTTCTACCTCAATGTCTCAGTTATTTCTCAACCCCAAACCCCCCGCTAAAACACACCAACTCATATAGTTTCAAGTCCTGCATTCGATCCGCAAATGTCAAAACTTCTTGAAAATGTATATATATTATGGTCGATTTTGGAAGTCGCTTTCAGCAAGACATGTCGTCGCGTTGCTAGTCGAGGCATGGTGTAAGAGGGGATGGTGTGCGCACTTGGCTGAAATTTATGGCTAAGGTCGCTAGATGGCGTAGCATGCACCAATTGATGGACCTCGCCCATAAGCCTAGTGGAATTTCATGATATTGTATGGCATACATACCTATACTTCTTCACTGCATGTTTGTTCCTTAGTGCCAGTCTCATGGCTGGACGAAGGAGAAGGGTGACACAAATTATCTTTGCTATGTTCTGTTCCATTTGCTCTTTGTTTCCATTTCGCCTGTGTTCCATGTTCTCTGTGCCATGTAATGTTATGTGTTCACTGTTTCCCATGTTCCCTATGTCCTGTGACCCTGATGTTCCTATCGATGTTCCGTGTTCCCTTGTTCTCTGTGATGTGCCCTCTGTTCCCTGTTAATTGATGTTCCGTGTTCTCTGTGTTCCTTGTTCCCTGATGTTCCCTGTGATATACCAGGTTCCTTATGTTCCATGGGCCTTAATTGTTTATATCCTTTATGAACCACGGACCTTGTTGTTATTTCGCGCCCTTTGTTTTCTAATGTCGCAGGCGTTCAATGTCATGTTCCTTGTGTTCCCTGGTGTTCCCTGTTTCTTACGTTCCACAGCCCTTGCTACATATTCCGCGTTCCATATGTTCCTTAATATTTCTGATGTTTATCCTGATGATTCATGTTCCTTAATTATGTTTCGCGTTCCTTGTTCCTTAATGTTTCTGATGTTCCCTCAGGTGTTCCATGTTCCTTATGCTCCACGGTCTTTGTTGCGTGTTCCGCGTTTCGCATTTTTAATGCCTCTGAAGCTCCCACGATGTTCCTTGTTTCTTATGTTCCCCGATGTTCCTTGTGTTCCTCATTCCTTGTTGAACATTCCGGGTTCCTTGTTCCTTAATGTTTCTTGTGTTCCCTCTTATGTTCCCTGTTCCCTGCGTTCCACGGACCTTTTTGCGTGTTCCACATTCTGTTTTCCAGTGATGATCCATGTTCCTTGCGTTCCCTCATGTTCCTTGTGTTCCACATTCCTTGTTCCACATTCCGTGTTCCATTTATCTTAATGGTTCTGATCTTCCCTCTTATGTTCCATGTTCCTTGCGTTCCACAGACCCTGTTGCGTGTTCCACATAAATTCCGTGTTCTTATATGTTTCTCATTTTCCCGTGATGTTCCAGGTTCCTTATGTTCCATGGTCCTTGTTGTATATTGTCTATGTTCCACGGCCCTTGTTGCTTGTTCCGCGTCTTTTGTTTTCTGATGTCTCTGGTGTTCCATGTGATGTTTCATGTTCCTTATGTTCCGTGATGTTCCCTGTTCTATGTGTTCCGCATTCCTTGTTCTTCACTGATTCTGTTTTTCCCTGAAGTTCCATGTTCCTTATGTCATTTGATGGTCCATGTTCCTTGTGTTCCAATTCCTTGTTGCACTTTCCATATTCCATGTTCCTTAATGTTTCCCCTTATGGTCCATGTTCCTTACGTTCTGCAGTTCTTGTGGCATGTTCCGTCTTCCTAGTCCTATATATTCTCTGAACAATGTTCTCTGTGATGCTTCATGTTCTTTACGTTCCACGCTCTTTGTTGTATATTCGCTTAGGCCTATGTTCCCTGGTGTTCCGTATGACGTTCTATGTTCCCTGCAATGTTACCTGATCCTCATCGCTCCTTAGATGTTCCAAATGATACTCCCTGCTATGTTCCTGCCCTCTCCTTGTCCATATGTTCCATGTTTCGAACGTTTCTTATACTTCTTGCTCTATATATTGTATGCTGCCAACCATCAACTGGGGACAGCAGCGCCACCTGCTGAATTAAAATAAAAAGAGCCAAAAACAATGTATGGCCTGTATAAGAAGTGCGCACACCATCCCTTCTTACACCATGGTCGAGGTAGGCCTAATACACTGAACTAGGACTTAGGCAAGAGTTGCGCAATGGTCGATGTAGGCTATCGAGGGTGGCTCGGTCGCAATATAAACGTGGAGTAGCGGTGGTGAAGGATCTCACCCTCAGGGTCGAAGCCATAACACAGCCGCTATATAAATTTGCGATTACATTACATTACATACATTACATTACATATCGAGCTTACGTTGAACGTCTGACGATAAAGTAGACAATACCTGATTTCTGACGACAGCAGATGTTTTCTGGAAGCAATAAGTTCTTATCGAAGCTTTTTATCGATGAAATTAGTAGAAAGCACGACAAGCACGTACTGTGTAGGCCTAAGATTCATTTTGTGGGGCGCGGTGGTGTAGGCTAGTGGTTATGTTCTTCACCTTGCAGCCGGAGGGTTGCAGGTTCGAATCCACCTCAAGCCGCAGCGTAGGGACCTTGGGCAAGTCCTTCACTCGCAATTGCACGTGCGCTTCGGCGTGAAACTCCGATGCAGTGTCCGCGCAGTAGTCGGGAGCGCTTAGCTTTGAGTAGATAGCTTGGAGGGGCGCTATAAAAAGTGCGCATAAAAATATTTTGAACAGATTTTGTCGGTTTACGGTGTTTTTCATTTTCACCATCGCCATCTAGCGAATACAATTAGGTCATTAGAGGCTCTCTCTTTCATGGACGTTTTATTCAACCTGTATGTCACAAGCGAACGCTAGGAGATTTTTCTCAAACATTGTTTTCACCCTATAATTATGCTATTTTTAAAATGCCAGTAATAAATGCCATGAATGTCGGTAATGATAATTTTGTAAAATACAAATGTGCTTCAGCGGTTCTAACAATTTTAGAAATTTGTGGCAGTTCATTTTTTTTATATTAGCCTAGGAAATTTAGGCTATAGGCCTATAGGCCTGCTTTGGCACTAGAGTTTTCCAAACCAGTTTGGGGTGTGTAGCCTACCTTAATCGATTGAACTAGCGTGTACGAGCTATAATTATGCAGGTGTGCACTTCGAACTTGGCATGGATGTCAATGTGGAAATTGGCGGGAAAGATAATCTGAGGTCGTAATCAACCATGCACAACAATGTCGGCGCCAGCATATATGTGGCGGACTGGCGGTATATCATTTGACATCCTGTCTATTTTACTCTTGAACTGCCTCATGACCTGCCAGAACTTCTTTGACACTTTTAAACTTTAGATTTTTTTCGACCAGCTCAATAACTCCCATGACCTTGACGCGCCCAACAACATCTCAACATACGAGTGTATGCAAGCATAATGATTGCATGCAAGTATGTATGCAGGTCTATGTCAAAACTTTAATGCATGCATGCATGCATGCATTCGTTGGACTATTTTTATAGAAGCGACGTCAGCCAAAAACTTCTAAAGAGCAACGCGAAAACCAAACGCAGGGCACCAGCATATCCACGAGCACTGTATCGAGTCAGCAGGGTTGGCCTCTAAGCGCTAACAGAAGGCGTTCCGAATCTGATTGCCAGAGGTCAGATTAAATTAGACATTTTAATTTACTTGACCTGGTCAATGGAATAGATTGAAATACTCTAGAATGGATTTATTAGTTATCTATAGTTGCACTATTTTAGGTTAATTTAGAATAGATGGGCAATCCTACATAGGCTGCATGTAAGTTGGAACAGATTAGAATCACAAGGATAGGCTATTGTGGTGTAATTGCTTTATTGGATCATTCGTAAACCCAACAACAAAATTTTGAATTTTTCTCACAAAAAGAAGTCTTCGAAGATAGCATATACTGTAGAGAAAATCTACAAATAGAAAATAGTTAACAAAGGAAGAAGGCGACAACTATCAGACAATTATAGATATTATCTGGTTCTTTCTAATCCATAGACAGATAGAAAGGTAGAGTTCAATGTTTGTCATGTTCAGCTGATGTGGAAGATGCTCGGACTGCTGCTGCTGATGATGATGCTGCTGATGCGAGTGATGGTGCACAGCATCCTAGAACGCCTTCATCTTCCATTGAGCTACAGTTGGCTCATCAACAATCGATTATTTGTTGCTGTTCGTAAGAACAGCGACCAGCTCTGCAAATCGATAAAAAAAGTCAATCAATCAATCGGTGGATCGATCTGTCAATCAGTCAGTCAGTCAGTCAATCAATCAATCAATTAATCAATCAGTCATGCAGTTAACCAGTCAGCTAGTCAATCAATCAGTCAATCAGTCAGTCAGTCAGTCAATCAATCAATCAATTAATCAATCAGTCATGCAGTTAACCAGTCAGCCAGTCAATCAATCAGTCAGTCAGTCAGTCATCCAATCCATCAGTCAGTTAATCAGTCAATCAGTCAGTCAGTCAGTCAGTCAGTATAAACTTTCTATAGCTCCTCTTCAGGCAGTGTTTAAAGTGTGAAAAAATAAGTGCCAGGACGCTCATTACCTTTCCAAAAGAAGTGCATGTACGCTGGCCAATAAGTGGCAGGACGGCGTTCATATTTTAAAATAAGTGTATGGACGCCGTCCATGACAGTCCAGCCACACTCTTCAAGGCATCTACTTCTTGGAACTTCTGATCAAGATCTTGTCAACAGTTACAGCATATGAGGTTTGAGAAGTCGCACCCTAAGCTTTACATTACCAGTTGCGGCTCCAGCCATACAATTTCAGCACTGATCGCATCAGGGTCATGCCAAGAGTGTTATTTAGGAGATCGAAGAAATTTTTGTAAAGGAGATATTAAAAATTCAAGAAAATATCTGCAGGTCATTAAAGGCAGGTCAATATTAAAATGGACAGGTCAAATTATCTACCGCGACCAATATTGGCGACGCCATTGTACGCTACAAACAACATCTTTGCATGTCTTCCTCCGTCATCTCTGGTCTGTGTGGAAACCACTCGTAACACCTTTTATCGTGTAATTAGTTAAATCTATTGAACGATGCATTCGCATAAGAATAAAGAATAAGAATAAGAACGAAGACGCTGGGATCGATTGAATCAGTGGCGTAGCCAGGAATTTTTCATGGGGGGGTTTATGGCCGGAAACCCTGTTTTTTGCTATTTTTTCTTACTTAAATGGAAAAATAACGTTAAAAAATCTTTTTTTCGGAGCCAATGGGGGGGGGGGTTTAACCCCCGAAACCCCCCTTGCCTACGCCACTGGATTGAATAGCGGTTCGTCGTTCTTGAAACGGCGCTATAAAAATATCCATCTTTTGATTGCATTGCATCATGGTGTAAGAAGAGACAAAGAGCAAATGAAACAGAACATAGCAAAGATAATTTGTGTCGCCCTCCTCCTTCGTCCAGACATGAGACTGGCATTAGGGAACGGACATGCAGTGAAGGAGTGTAAGTATGTATGTCATACAATATCATGAAATTCCATTAGGTTTATGGGCGAAGTTCGTCAACTACGAACGCCATTGCCATCTAGCGACTTTAGCCACAAATTTCAGCCAAGTGTGCACACCATCCCTTCTTACACCATGCATTGCATGGATCATTGGATAGTCGGATAGTTAGATGGTTAGATGGGCAGATTGGTTGGGTAAATATACCTTGGTAGTCGATGAATCCGCTGTTGTCTTTGTCGGCTTGATCAAACAGTTCGTCCACTTCTTCGTTCGTTAATTGACCCAATCCAACGCTGATTAGAGCCTGCAAGTAAACAACGCTGGATGACTGAATTAATGACTGAATGACTGACTGAATGACTGAATGGCTGGATGACTGAATGAATGGCTGAATGAATGACAGAATGGCTGAATAAATGACTGACTGACTGACTGACTGACTGACTGACTGACTGACTGACTGACTGACTGACTGACTGACTGACTGACTGACTGACTGACTGACTGACTGACTGACTCAATAACTGACTGAATGACTGGGTGAAGGTATGACTGAATGAACGAATGAGTGAATGATTGACTTAATAAATGAATGAATGAATTAATTAATTAGTCATTGAATTAATGAATGTATGAATTAATGACTGACTGACTGATTGATTGACTGATTGACTGACTAATTGACTGATTGATTGAGTCATTGACTAACTGGCTCACTCACTCAATCAATCAATCACACAATGACGAGGACGACGATGATGACGACGATGGTGATGAAACTTGACATATGTACATGTAAACAGGGGCTGTCAAATTTTTCTGCTGAGGGATGTTGCATAATGCATATATCATTTTTCTGGGGGCGGGGAGGTGCGTAGCCTATAATGTACATGTGAACAACACCCTTCGATTTTTTCTGTGTGGATTCTAATTTTTGAGGGGAGATGCCACAGTGACGTCTAGATTAAACACTGCATAGTAATGATGATGGATGAATTGTGCATAATGATCTGGTATAGCTGATCTTACGAGACATGGAAAGTGTTCGTATTGATTTAGTTAAACAACTTGATTACCGACTGTTGATTATAACCTGTGCTTTTGAGGCCGCAAATCGGTTGATGGTATACGTCATGGCTACATGTAGGTGTGGCATCATAACCTTTGATTAAGCACTACGTTAAACACTGCATACTAATAGGGGTGGATCCAGAGGGGACAATCCAGCCATGACCCCCATTTCTTTAATTTTTACAAGCTATTCTGACTCGGAAAGTTGATGTGCCCCCTCCCCCCCATGAGCATTTTCGTATACCTCCCCACGCCCCACGAGGTCCGTGCAGGGGCTTAAGAACACTGGGTGACTAAAAAAAGGTCATCAACTATTTAGGCGTATAAAATGGTATCTTTTTGTTGGGAATTCGACAAATGACCAATAAAAAGGTCATCAGATTTGTCGGTAACCAAGACGAAATTTTTTCCCTGTCCCAAGACCCAAAATTTTGGCCCAACCCTTTCGAAAATTTCTGTACCCGCCCTTGCATATAAATGATGATGGATTGTGATAATATGATATATCTCATGCCTACATGTATACAGGTGTGGCATCATAGCCTTTGATTGAGCACTAGATTATACTAATGGATTGTGCATAATTATCGTACAGACCTGTCGCAGTTCCTTTTTGTCGATGCGCCCATCTCCACTGCGGTCGAAGCATCGGAAGGCTTCCTTGAGGCTGTTCTGTTCCTCCTCGAGGCTCTTCACGTGACCAGACATCAGATCAAAGAATTCGTTGAACTCTATCCTCCCGTTCGGATTCACTATAGACACATATTACACAGGCGCTATAAAAATGAATTCGATAGCGCCGCGATGATAAATAATGTCTAAGATACAGAGTGCGCAAAAAAACACCGGTAGTTTTTGGCCAATATCTCGACCAAAAGTACGAATTTCGAAATGAACTTTTACAGGCTTATAGACAATTCATATTTACACACGATGGCAAGATTTCATCAAAACATTTCAAACAGAACAAAAGTTATATCACTTTCAGTGAGGTCATCCACCATTTTTTGACGATTCAAAAACGTAACGCAACAAAAAAAGTAGCAAAAACACGATTTTATCAAGTCATATCTCAAATAAGTTTGGAAGTGAACTTGATAGTGATTCACAACTTGTGTTCAATGTGCCCACAACCAGTGCCAAAACTTCTTTTCAGTGTCTTTGCAGAGTTCTTGATGGCCCTATTTGCCCTTGTTCCAAGGGCAAATCTTCCCATTGTCAACTCCAATGCGCCCATCAATTCTCTTACTGCTCTTGGTTTTTGTTACAGATTTTGATATTTCTCCAGCATAGCTCTAAGCTCTCCGCAATTGATTATCATTCCATCTCCTTCGGGTTCAAATCCGGAGATTTGGGGCCATTGGCATTCTCAATAAAACCAGAACAATCGACATTGAGCCAATCTCCGTTCATTTACGGGCCGTAAATTACGGGCATTTACGGCAAATCTCTTAAATCTCAGCTTAACTCGTAATTTTTGCAATCTCACTGTTTATCAGAGTAAACGTTGCTCATAGCCTTATTTCTCCAGGATCTTGCTCAAGAGGTGTCTGAATAAACTTTTTGTCTGTCATTGACACCTTGGTCATTTTCACTTTTTTTTAGAAATTTAAATTTCTTTACCTTAATAGCAAAATTGTGAATCTGACAGATTCCTTACTTACCA
>OX457050.1:31176026-31216026 GCA_949752735.1 Lumbricus terrestris
GGGGGGAAAGTTCCCCCCCCCAGGATTGACATTTCCCCCCCCCCAGAAAAATTTGACAAAATGATATTGGTTTTTCGTTACTGTTTTCATCATTGTTTTACATGAAGTGTTATAATATACTGTGATATTATTTCTTATTATATGATTATAATGACATTATTTACTACTATAATATATGATACTCTCATGTTAAGACGACACCTTAAAATACTTCCATTGCAATGTGGAAATTCAAAAATTTTCTAATGGTCACTGAAAAAGTACAGCTATTTTGCTAAGATGACACCCTAAAATGCTGCCATTACAATGGGGAAATTCAGAAAGTTTATAATTGGTCACTGAAAAAGTACAGCTATTTTGTTAAGACGACACCTTAAAATGCTGCCATTGCAATGTGGAATTTCAAAAATTTTCTAATGGGTCACTGAAAAAGTACAGCTATTTTTCTAAGATGACACCCTAAAATGCTGCCATTGCAATGTGGAAATTCAAAAAGTTTCTAATTGGTCACTGAAAAAGTACAGCTATTTTGTTAAGATGACACCTTAAAATGCTGCCATTGCAATGTGAAAATTCAAAAAGTTTCTAATGAGTCACTGAAAAAGTACAGCTATTTTGTTAAGACGACACCTTAAAATGCTGCCATTGCAATGTGGAATTTCAAAAATTTTCTAGTGGGTTACTGAAAAAGTACAGCTATTTTGTTAAGACGACACCTTAAAATGATGCCATTGCAATGTGAAAATTCAAAAAGTTTCTAATGGGTCACTGAAAAAGTACAGTTATTTTGTTAAGATGACCCTTAAAATTCTGCCATTGCAATGTGGAAATTCAAAAAGTTTCTGATGGGTCACTGAAAAAGTGCAGCTATTTTGTTAAGATGACACCTTAAAATGCTGCAATTGCAATGGGGAAATTCAAAAAGTTTCTGATGGGTCACTGAAAAAGTGCAGCTATTTTGTTAAGATGACACCTTAAAATGCTGCAATTGCAATGGGGAAATTCAAAAAGTTTCTGATGGGTCACTGAAAAAGTATGGTTAGTTTGTTAAGATGACACCTTAAAATGCTGCCATTGCAATGTGGAAATTCAAAAAGTTTCTAATGAGTCACTGAAACAGTACTGCTATTTTGTTAAGATGACACCTTAAAATGCTGCCATTGCAATGGGGAAATTCAAAAAGTTTCTGATGAGGCTCTGAAATCCCCCTCCCCATACCCCTCCCCCTTCCAGTCTCGGCGCTGCGCGCCTCATAAGCATCCTTCGGACGCTCAATTGTCTCCCCCCCCAGAAACCTGAATTCCCCCCCCCAGAGGACGGGGACTAGATTAAACACTGTATATAGATATTCTTTTAGGTCCATTTAACACATCGACATATATATATATTACATATATATGTTGCAGATGATCACACCTAATTATACTTGTACAATGTACATATCGATCCTATTATATAAAATATTCATATATAAATTCGCTTTATTTATCACAGAGCATGACATGAACCTCAAATGCTATAGAGACTTTGTTTGTTTGACCACGAAACACATCGTTATGGTGGTCAATACTCAATACCACTACTACCTATCTCTGTCTGTCTGTCTGTCTCTCTCTCTCTCTGTGCTGTCTGTCTGTCTGCGTGTCTGTCTGTGTCTCCCTCCCTCCCTTCTTCTCTGTCTCTCACTCTGTCTATCTGTCCCTGTTTCTATCTGTCTGTCTTTTGTATGTGTCACGTGTCTATCTGTGTAAATGTCTGCCTGTCCGTTTGTCTCTTTGTCTGTCTGTCTGTGTCTCCCTCCCTCCTTCTGTCTGTCTCTGTCTGTCTCTGTCTGTCTTTGTCCGTCTCTGTCTGTCTCTGTCCTTCTTTGTCTCTCTTTCTGTCTCTCTTTGTCACACACACACACTCTCTCTGCCTCTGCCTCTGCCCGTCTCTGTCTCGGCCTGTCTGTCTCCCTGTCTCCCTCCCTTCTTTTTTCCTCCCCCTCTCTCTGTCTCTCTTGCTCTGTCTGTCTGTCTTTCTTTCTGTCTTTCTGTCTTTTGTCTGTCTGTCTGTCTGTCTGTCTGTCTCTCTATCTCTCTCTCGCGAGGTGTTATATTATTGTATAGGGTATACATATACATGTAAATACTTAACATTTCCCCCTCAGAAAAGTCAATAATATATTGTATAGGAATGCCCCCCAGCGGGCTTGTGTCCGTGCATATATATGAACGGACATGTTGACATATTTTGGTAAAATATAAGAAAAACTGTAAAAAGGCCATCAGTTATTTTGGCAGCGAAATGATATATTTTCATGAGATTTCTACAGAGAAACTAAAAAGGTCATCACTTTTTTAGTAGCTGAGTCTTTTTCGGAATTTTTTACCATATGAGTAAAAAAAGGTCGTCAGAAAATTTTGCCGATGAACATGTCGTCGGCAGCTTAGCCGTCCGCCCGAAATGTTCGGCTAAAACGGACTTTCCCCCCCCCCGAAACCATACCCCAATAGCATGGAGACTAGATTAACACACTGCACTAAGTAAGAACTTATGTGAATAGGAAGCAAGGCCGTGGTTAGGATTTTGATTCGGGGATGTTTGCTCGATCTTCAGCAAACCGACAAGCAATCGAATCAACTGACTAAAGCGGCTTCCTTGCACATAATCATCATCATGATTAGATCATCATCATGATTAGATCATTGTCATGATTAGATCATCGTCATGATTAGATCATCGTCATGATTAGATCATCGTCATGATTAGATCATCGTCATGATTAGATAGATCATCATGATTAGATCGACGTCGTGATCTGATCTATTGTAAAACTTCACATAGAAACAAGAGCTTCAAAACTATATCCCCCTTAGTTCTTACTTACTTATATTTATTAATACGGCCCTGCATAGTAAGAAGTAAATAAACACAAACATGAATGAAAGATAGGCGCCTCTGAGGAGTTCTATTGAATTGGCGCTATATAAATGTACGATTACAATTACATTTACGTACATGTATATAGGCCTATAATAATTATGCTATTTCTAAGGCATGCAGATGTAGCGATGTATATATGTGCAGTTAGTTAGTGCTTGATTGTTTGACTGCATGTGTGTGGAATGTGCTTGAGGAGGTCTCAATTGAAATACGTCGCGATCGCAAAAGTCTAAAGACCTTGACAAGTCAGCGCATGGTTCTCCGTGGCGAGAGGCCTGCACGCATGCGCGCATCTACTGAGGTCAATTCATGTTGACTGTAAGCCAGTGTTGTGCGACCACGTGGTCTATACTGCAGTTTTTTTATTATGCGTAAAATCATTTAGCGCTGATATCTGTGTGACAGATGTATCAATGCCGTCGTCATAGGTACCAGTCCAAAGGAGGGGGGACGTGACTGACTGATCAATGTTCATCTCTGTTATGGTTATGTTGCACGAATGGCATTATAGGTCTATATTTCTTATTTAGCCGTGGTTGAGCCGGGAGCGCTTCTGAGTAGCCTACCTTGAAGAGGCGCTATATAAAATTGCTTAATTAAATAAAATAAACCTGAAGCTCCAGTTTAACTAATTCGCCACAGTCATGCATGCGTGGTGCTGGTCGCAAGTATGTATATTGCAGGAGGGTAACTGACTCACACGAGTGCACTTTAAGTAATTATTCTCAATTTCAATCTCACTTCAAGGTCATCGATTGATGTCTCGTGCCTTGATATAACGGCGCTATATAAGTCAATAGAAAGATTAGATTAGATTTGATTAGACAAAAGATTAGATTTTCAGGGATGAGGTTAAGTTATGTTGGATCAGATCATATTGTCGTGATAAATGTGAGCTATATATTCAACTGGTCCATCTCTTTGGAATACGCTGTCCTTCTACTCGATCTCAACTTCTGACTGGTAAATTGGTAATCCCTTCTCCTCATTTTCTTTTCTCAAAACCTATTTCTTCTCTCGTGGCATTTCGCACTGGGAGCGCCTCTGAACGGTTCACCCTAGTAGAGGCGCTTTATAAATGTTTTTATACAATACAATACAATACAATAGAATATTCCTTCGCTGTGTTGAAATGCATGCAATCATGCCAGTGCTTAAAGTGTGGGAAAATAAGTGCCTGGACGCCCCTCACCTTTCCAAAAGAAGTGCCTGGACGCTCCTAACCTTTCTAGTCTGTGCTGGCCAATAAGTGGCAGGACGGCGTTAAGATTTTAAAATAACTGCCTGGACGCCGTCCATGACCGTCCAGCCACACTTTAAGCCCTGAATCATGCACAGTCCTCGATTTAATGTCGTCTGTCAATTCAGTGTGAACAGATGATAACGTTCTGAGCTGCTTTAGGTGTCTTCGTATAATATGTGCAATTGTGCATACATAAATACATACTTATATCATACACAATCATACACTTGTAGATGCATACTATATGGTATTCTTGCCTATCCATGTATACAAACACATACCCTTCTTCGTACTGTTTCTACCCCACTCTCTCTCTCTCTGTCTCTTGCTCCTTCTCTCCTTCTTTATCTCTCTCTGTGTCCCTCTTGTCTCTGCACATGTATCTTATCTCTGTCTATACCACTGTCCCTCTCTCTGTCTGTCTCTCTGCATCTGTCTCTATCTGCATGTGCGTGGATCTTTTCTGTTCTCACACACTCTATCTCTCTTGATGTCGTTCTCTGTTTGTTTGTCTGTCTGTCTGTCTCTCCCTCTTTCCTCCTCCCTGAATCTGTTTGTCTGTCTGTCTCTCCCTCTTTCCTCCTACCTGTCTCTCTTCATCTCCTGTCTATCCTTCCGCTGTCTTTCCATCCGTTAGCAGCTACACACAGACACATAGACACACAGACAGACACACAGTCTCTGCTCCTCTCGGACGAATGCTCTCGACTCCAACGTCCGATGCATCATGCATCGCTCTCCTCAGAAACGACCGATTGCACTTTGACACCATGCAGACGCCCCAGGCATTCCAATATATATATATATATATATATATATATATATATATATATATATATATGCATACATTGCATATTATATATATACATACATATAAAATTATACATACATTATATTTTATATATATATACATGTACATACATTATAATATATCTGCACATGCATTCCACTGACCTCGGCCTGGTGGCCAGTGTAAATCCTATTCGCGGCCTTATACTCCGTCCTTGTTTCGCTTCCTGTCTCCCTTCCTGTTCATTGATGGGCGGTGTAGTGGTGATGTAGTGGGTATGTTCGTCGCCTTGCAGCCGGAGGGTTGCAGATTCGAATCACCTGAAGTCGTCGCGTAAGGACCTTGAGCAAGTCATTCACTCGCAATTGCTCATGCGCTTCGGTGTGAAACTCCGATGCAGTGTCCGCTCTGTAGTCGGGAGCGCCTCTGAGTAGTGAGCTTGAAAAAGCGTTATAACAAGTGCGCATACAAACATTTCCAGTTTTGTTGTCATTCTCGATTTTTCATTCTCATTCTGTCTTCTTCTGCTCTGCCGGATTCTTGTTTCCTCCTTGATATATAGGATGCTATTCCTTCCTTCCTTCCTTCCTTCCTTCCTTCCTTCCTTCCTTCCTTCCTTCCTTCCTTCCTTCCTTCCTTCCTTCCTTCCTTCCTTCCTTCCTTCCTTCCTTCCTTCCTTCCTTCCTTCCTTCCTTCCTTCCTTCCTTCCTTCCTTCCTTCCTTCCTTCCTTCCTTCCTTCCTTCCTTCCTTCCTTCCTTCCATCCTTCCTTCCTTCCTTCCTTCCTTCCATCCTTCCTTCCTTCCTTCCTTCCTTCCTTCCTTCCTTCCATTCTTCCTTCCTTCCTTCCTTCCTACCTTCCTTCCTTCATCCATCTTTTCCCATTCGTCAACACATCACTTCAGCCTCACCGCCGTCTCCCTAACGCCGCCACCGTCGCCTCCTAGCGACCGATGCCCGCACGATTCTTCTGCTCAACTGTTTCCGCTGAATTGGCGCCCTCTGCCATCCGACCAGCCATCTAAGTTAGCCGGTCGGTGGCGCCATCCGACGGACGGGCGGTTTATTATTTCGACGGGCGCGTCGTCCCATTAGCGCCCTTTCAGTGGGACGTCAGGAGACGGGGCGAACGCGACGGACGGATGGACGGACGGAATATCCGTCAATTCATCGGTCAATTGCCCGTCGCCTGTAATTAAATGAAACGGTGCTGTCCAGTGATCGCCAATGACCGACGCTGAACATCGCTTGACCGCCCCTCCCCCAGGTTCACTTGCTCCTCTCCTGCCCTGCTCCGACACCAGGAAACGAAAGGCGTCCCATCCGGATAGAATTTTGTTCAGGATTCCAATACTTTCAGCCAACGTGGGTTGGGACGGGGTTTGTAGCCTGAACCCGGTTTTAAAGCCGCACGGCGATCAGTCTCTCAAGGCGGTCAACGATGGTAAGGTAGCGCATTGGATAACATGCTTGAACGAAGAGAGAGAGACAGACAGACGGACAGACGGACGGACAGACAGACAGACAGACAGAGACAGAGACAGAGACAGAGAGACAGAGAGAGACAAAGAGAGACAAAGAGAGACAAAGAGAGACAGAGAGAGCCATGCAGAGAGAGAAAGAGAGAGAAAGAGAGGGGTACCGAGATCGCGCCCCATAGGGTGGACATCCTTTGTGTTTGCATGCTCTCTGTTCTGCTAGTAATTAAATTAAGATTTATAAATGTCTTCTGCAATTTGCGTTCTTGTGAATTGTTTCAAGTGCATAAATGTAGGCCTACACTGTAACCGGTTGCGGTCTGTCAACCGGATTGTTTCAATAAAGAAATTAAGAAAAACAATATTATCATTAGAGATTGAAGCGGTGGGCTCAGCTCCTTGTAGTCTGTTTGATAGTCGTATCAGAGACCGTTCTAACTTTTAATCTTTATTTCGTCTATTTGTCTAGTTTCGTATCTTATTCGAAAATAGTGCAACATATGAAAAGTACTTCAAAATAAGTGCAAGTATCAAAATAGTGTACACTACTGAATACTGAATCTTAACGATAAAAGCTTTCTGTAGGTAAGACATACGTAGATCTACTATTGGTGATTCCACACTTGACATGCACTATAGTAGTCGTAAAGTAGCAGAAAGTATGGAAGTAAAGTAAGTAAATAAGTATTTTCTTTACTAAGCTTACTTCACTTGCAAACGCACAGTGGGATATAGAAAACATCGTTATAATACATCAAAGTGATAATTGTTGATACGAGTTGCTAATCCAAGCACAAATTGAGCAAAAATAAATGACTAAAATATTAGCGACTTAGCGTAGGCCTAAAGCAAGTCATTTATGTTACTTTTATAATATCCTATGTATGTACGTCATCAATGGTGATTGTTGGTGTAACGGGATATTCTATCCTCCTTAAAATTAAAGGGGGAATGGAATATGCCGGGTATAGAGTCCGAAGATAAATCATTTTATCTCATTCATTGAAAAATGTGCATAATTGATAAATTTATGCTCTGTAATCAAAATTGTAAATGACTCGAATTGCTTTTATTATCCTAAGCAACGCTCAAAGCAAAACAACTCGATTTTATTTGGTCGCTCTAGAATGTTCTTAAGTGCTCTAAATGTTCTAATTGTTCTAAAAGAATAGCAAGCAAAGTTAGCTGGTAGGAATAAACATATCTGTTATAATGGCAATGTTAAAAACAAAGCAAATTTAAGTTAATTTGCACAAATTAACACACGCAGAAGTGTCTTTTTCAACTTCTCTTCATATGTGGAATTATATTTACTTTTATTAGTGGATACTCTATTTCGTGAAACCTGTCCTAATAGGCTAAGTCTATTTTACAAAGCTAAATAATCACTGATATTGGCTAATATTGGGATGCCAATGCGAACTGGAGGGGGGCGGTAGAGTAGTGGTTAACACGCTGTCCAAGAGTGCGAGAGGTAGTGAGTTCGAGCCCCCGTTGGGCGGATTTGCTTTGTATAGGCTGCCATTGGCGCCATATATTGCAGGCGGTCTGCTTAGTTAGTTTTGTTAAGATTAGTGTTTTCTGTCATCTTTGTTCTTGTGAATTTTTTAAACTGCCATAATTGTACAATTGTAACAACCGGTTGCGGTGTGTCAACCGGACTGTTTGTTAATAAAGAGAATATTATTATTATTATTATTATTATTATTATTATTATTATTATTATTATTATTATTATTATTATTATTATTATTATTATTATTATTATTATTATTATTATTATTATTATTATTATTATTATTATTATTATTATTATTATTATTATTATTATTATTATTATTATTATTATTATTATTATTATAACCCCATGTGTATCTCGCAAACCAAAGAGCCACCGACATGTTGGAATGCTAACACGAAGTTGGCGTCACTTTCCTTGTCGACATGTTGCAACAGAGCATGACGTAATTGATGACGTAACGCATAATAACGTTAATTCTTCGAACACCTGTTCTCGTTGTCCTTGGCCCATATCACAGATGCTCGTATAATTGGAATCGGTAATAGCCTATACACACCCTATGGTCTGACGATCGACAACCCTTCGACCCCGTTCCCAAAAATTAAAATCAAATTGTACCAGAATTACGCTTATTTCCAAGTTAGTGTTGCTGCTTTTAGACACCTCTCAAATGCTTTCTAACGGCATTATATATGATTAAGTCCGCTTTCTGTTCCACAACTTCCTTCATGGCAGAATTTAGTAACCTCGGATGCCACACCGTTAAATATTGGAGAATAGTCACTGAAGCATCAAACACGGTTGTAGGTCTACCTATATAATAATCCTCAAACAATAAAAGAGGTGTGCATGGGAGCAACTGTGATTTGGTAGGAATATCTAGAATGCCTATCCCGGATCTGTTCCAACGTGTCTTATAACGAGCTTAGGCGATTTGTAACATGTAGCCTAACTGTTTAACGACACTGCCATATCAAAGATGATTAGTGTCGCCCTCCTCCTTTATCTAGGCTTGGGACTAGCACTGGCATACTACAACCATGCAGTGGCGGATTTAAACGTATAGGCGACGCGATGAAGACCGTTTATAATATAAAGCCTATACAACGGAGGACTGAATGCATGGGGAGATTCTTTTAATCGATACTCAATACAACCTGGGTGTCAGGATTCCAATCGAGACCGGAATTTAATTAAGGAGTCTTTTGTCAGGCGTAATTAAGGCATGCCGTCGTTTTAAGAGAATAGAATGGAGCAAAGGAATGGCTGGACTGACTCCCATGCTCAATAAACCCCTCCGGACTATATATATATATATATATATATATATAGCCGGTAGTCTATAAATGTATGTACATATATAATATATCCGGTGACTTCACATTTTTCAATCACTTCGTTATGAAACTCATTAGATTTGCGACACGTCGTTGAAACGATCGGAAACAAGCAACTCATTAGACTAATTAAGGGATAGGTTATAGTGTATTTATCTAGCGCATTTCCTTCAGGACTGAGTTGGGTTGAAATCAATAGAATTATAATGAATCCGATATCAAACACTAAATCGATTCTGCTTGTATTCATGGGCGGAGACTAAGGGGGTACAGAGGGACGATCGCCTCCCCCCCCCCCAATGTTTGTGGTGGGGAACCGCCCATGGTCAAGTTCCCTCCCCAATACTTAAGAAAAGAAATATTTAGGAAATAGCCTAGCATCGAAAATTTTGACAGTGTTAAATTGGTTAAATCTTGTAATATTAATACAATATACAATGCAATTAAACATTTATATCGCGCTTTAACAAACAAAGTCTTGCACAAGAGCGCGTAATGAAGAGCAAAGAGCAAAGGAATATTACAAGAAGTAGGCCTAAAGACTACAAAGACTAGAATACCAGATATTTTTGACAGGAAAATATGTTATGACTTTTAAAAAGTCATCAATTTTTCTTACAGGGAAAATGGTAGGATATATACGTTTTCAAGAGATTTCGACCAAATGACTAAAAAAGTCGTCAGAAATTTGGTCGGCGGAAATGGAAAATTTCGTTGGCGACTCAGTCGCCCACCCGCCCAAAATGTCGGTGATCGTCTTTCGTCCTCTCCAACTTCTAGAGTCTCTATAGACTAGACCAAGTTTCCACCATGCATGCATGCTTGTATTACAATGGAAACCGCGTCGTATACATGCAATTAATTTGCTTGTTGTTGTTTAACGATACTGTGTCATACTCAGTGATTCCGTTAACGTGCGTCCGTGCGTCCCGGACGCACAAATTTTGACGCCGGACGCACACAAATAAAGGCGGGGCGTCCATGGACGCACTGAAGTTGTGGATGGACGCACAAATAAATTAACGATGCGTCCATGGGACACCAATAAGAAATACCGTGGGGTCCGTAGGGCCTATAATTATGTGTAACTGTCTCAGTTTATGCATTGCGTATTAACTGACTGGCTATAGTGGTGAATAATTTATGCAATGACCTATTTATGAATATTTCATTTCTTTGTGAGTGACGTACATATGACTCATACTATAGCGGATATGATTAGTGTCGCCCTCCTCCTTTATCCTGGCTTGGGACTGGCACTTGCAGAGTACAACCATGCAGTGGCGTAGTTTACAATCCATATATAGGGGAGACTTTGCAAGATGCTTCAATATGCATATTTCAAATTTCATTGCGCATTGTTATTAGGGCAGCTGTTCCCAAACTTTTTTACTTATAGGCCTAAGGGCCACTTTTTCTAAGTTGGAGGACACGATGGCCACTTTTTCTTAGTTGAAGGACTTAGTGGGCCACAAGGCCAAAATTTAATTAGCTAAAAGCATATAAAATTGTTATGATTGATTCAAAATAGAATGTTTGATGTTATTTTTAGACGTCAAAATAAAATAATTTGTAATAGAAAATAATTATTTGTTCTATCCTGTCCAAATTGTCAATTTTTTCATATATTAATTTTTTTTAATTCTTTGAGAGATGAGGGCCATTTTTTAGGGCTGGCGGGCCACATTTGGCCCGCGGGCCACGGGTTGTGAACCACTGCCATATGGCCTACGTCTGCATGAATTCCGATTGATTGATTGGTTGATTGATTGATTGATTGACTGACTGACTGACTGATTGATTGACTGATTGATTGATTGATTGATTGATTGATTGATTGATTGATTGATTGATTGATTGATTGATTGATTGATTGATTAAGACGCCAAAGATGTTCTCAGATTGGATCTCAAATGTCAGTCAATATAAAAATTGCAAAATATCGGACCCGATTTTCTTTAGTTAACTGTGGCTCATAAGTCATAACACAACAATCCAGAAGAATCAAAATACAAACGAAACACAAATCGCAAGTGAAACCATTGCAATAATAGGGACAGAGTTCTCTATGACCGTGCGCAATATAAATTCACACAAGCGTTACAGTTGCAATTACACCATTACAATTGAGGGTCTAATCGCTGGGGAGGAATGAAGGATCGAGAGGGTGGGGGGATGTAGGGGTCTGGACAATGAGAAGCGGGGAATCAGCGTCATGAATCGAAGCGGGACATGTGTTCTCAATAGCGAAGGGAAGAGAGTTTACGCGACCGGCAATTACTCTTTGCCCCTCGAGAGACGCCGTCGATGAAAGGAAGCCGCCATGCACCGTGGTCATTGTGTCCGGCGCTGCTGCTGACCACTGGTCATTTCACCGGACGTATGGCGTTACCAGGTTACGGCGTTTGGCAGCGCGCCAATTAGAGGCGATCCACAGCCGCTGCCTGCAGCCGCTGGCGTCCGAGACGATTGAGCCAGCCGCTGGCTGATCCGCCTAATTGTACGCTGACGGGACAGACACCGCCCTGATCCGATATCCAGTGCTAAGTGGAAAAAGCAAGCGATAGGAGGGATATAGTCTATAGTCTGCTCACCCTGGAGCTAAAGAGGAACAACTGCGAGCACTCGGTGAAGTACCAAGGCTCGTAATTGTTATTCTAATTATTGTGACGATGGTGATGAAGATGGCGATGATAAAGTGAACAGTCAGTTTTCTTGGGATCTATTGGTGATCAACGACGCTTTTGTGGTTTAGTTGGATCGACTTGAAAAGATTTGCGAATTACAGATTCCGCTAATTTTTCGTGTTGACGACACGGAGAGTTACGCCAAGTTATTGGATACCAAAATAATTCTCTTGAAAAGCCGCTTTGAAGTTGATGCACCACACACGGATTGTAGGTTTTATTAATCTACATTTAATTTTAAACACCTTTATTTGGGTCGATCGAGTAGGTTGATAATTGAGTTGAGGACCAAGTGGCGATCACAATCTATTCACAAAGACATTATGCCAATCTACCCAATGAGGAAACCAGTTTTACCTTCTGCTCCATCCGGTCACTGCGACTACGAGGTGCAAGTGGCAGTGCGTCCTTATGGGGTGACAGCCGCTGGAGGGGGCTGTATACCCTCCTTCAGATGGTTGCACCCGAACTACGACAAACCTCTGACAGGTTCGAATCTAGGCCCCGCCGGATATCGCCCGGGTTTCTACCTACAAGCCGCCACAAGGGGGCTTGGCTTAAGCTCAGCTGTAGGATGCCGAGAAAGACCCCCGGCTGGGTCACTCCTTATACCAAGTCAGGGCTACTCCCAACAACAGCGTCCTCATCATCATCACCAACAGCAGCAGCTTGTAGCGATCCCTGGCTGTAGAAGGGGCCCTCATCAGTCGATGGGGATGAGGACCATGCAGAGGGGCCCTCCAAGGGGCTACGACGGGGCCCCTCTTCAGCCGCCGGGACCTGAAAATCAGAAGAAGGGCTTCACCATTGACGCCATACTTGGTCATGGGGGTAACGTGGAGGGTGGCCAGGAACGACTTCAGATGGGGCCTCGTGGTTCCCTCGAGGTGACCTCTCGTGGTGATCTCCACATGACCTCTCGTGCTGACCTCCAGATGACCTCTCGTGTTGACCTCCAGATGACCTCTCGTGCTGACTTCCAAATGACCTCTCGTGTTGACCTTCCATTGCCCACACGTGTCCCAGCAATGGGGGAAAGTTGCGGAAAGGAGGAACAGGTTTCGATTCCTCCGGGTGAGGTCGAAACGAGATCGTCGGCGGCTGATCCGACGAACAACTCCCTCACACACGTATCTCCTGCCAATGACTCATCATCATCTTCGTCGTCGTCTTCTTCTTCATTTTCTTCGTCGTCACCACCATCAGCAGCTGGTCAAATCGTTCAATCAGGCTCCCTACGACCGTTGACCTTATTTACAGGTAGATAAACATATACATTATATACAAGTGTATATTATATTATATTAGTGTATATTATATTATATATTATTTATGTATATTATATTATTATATACATTAGTGGAGCGCGGTGGTGTAGTGGTGGCGTCGTTGCCTTGCAGCTGGAGGGTTCGAGGTTCGAATCCACCTCGAGTCGCCGCGTATGGACCTTGGACAAGTCCTTCACTCGCAATTGCTCAGCGCTTCGGCGTGAAACTCCAATGCAGTGTCCGCTCTGCATTCGGGAGCGCCTCTGAGTAGAGAGCTTGAAGGGGCCCTATAACAAGTGCACATACAAACAAAGTGTAGTTCAACCTTTACAGATATATATATATATTAATTTCATCTTATGATATTATATCATAATTATAGATTAAATATTTTTAATACATGCTGGTTTTCGCCAAAGCGTTCGATGCCGTCAGGCCAGCTTACCTGGCGAGAATCCATACAGCATAATTAAGTGCCAGTCCCTATAGTCCCTATGGGACGCGGTGGTGTAGTGGTGTCGTCGGTGCCTTGGAACCAGAGGGTCCCAGGTTCGTTTGAATCCATCTCAAACCGCCGCTAGAGACCTTGAGCATAGCCCTCACTCTCAATTGCCCCTGCGCTCGCCCCACGGAACGCAAAGGTTCCGCGGGGTGAGCGCAGGGGTTCCACGAAAAGTTGTAAATATTCGCTTTTTTTAAATGCACTGAAAGTTTGAAACTATAGTCAATCGACGTTTGTGTTTTGTCCTCGCCCATTGAACAGCTATCCGAACTTTCGTTCCTATTAGAAATCCAGTTACAATTTATAGACATCGATCACTGCTCAGACGTATAGCCTATATATATATAGTATACGTAGGTCAGAGCTGTAAATCTGAATAAGAACGCAGCCATCTTTGTTATCGTTTATCCCGACGAAGGTAATCTGAGCACGATCAGGCCTAAATGCAACAGCTTAAAAAGTATATATATATATATATATATACTATAGGCTATCGCCAAGTCAGAATATCGTATGCGCATGCGCAGTTTTGACAAATAATAATTTTATTAGTTGGTGTAAAAAAATTTACCAAAGTTCAGTGACTGTATACCGGTACATCGTAAGCTTGTGTTCTAGGCCGTTTTTCTTGATTTAAATTATAGGCCTACAGCTAACAATAAGAATCCAGCTTTCAAGTGTCAAGCCAATCGTAGAAAAATGCACAAGAAGAAGAAAGCGTTGTTCTTATTCTAGACTTCGTGTGCGCTACTCTCAGTATTGTGAATTTGTTATACACGAGTCGTGATTTTCAAAACAGTTCAACTAAATTTTTCAGATAAGAGAAATAAACTTTCTGCAATAGTGTTTTGTTAGGCCTATGCATGGAGCCCATATTAGTATGCCTTGTAGGCCCTGTACATGCTTCAGTTTGTTTATAGGCCTAGTTGATATTGGGGTTCCACAAGAAATTATAGGACACGAAGGGTTCCGTGGCTAAAAAAGTTTAGGAAACGCTGGGTTAGTCTTTATAACTATATATAATATTCATTTCTGACTATAAGCTTACACGACTGATTACTATTCTAAATATATATAAATTATTGTTTTAAATACATATAAATTGAATGTATAAAAATAAATGCTTTAAACAGCATATTTTCAGAACATACAAATTAATGCCATATATACACCTGGAATCCTGGATTTATACAGGGTGCGACAAAAAAGACCCCTAGGTTTTTTGCCAATATCTTGACCAGACGTAGGAATTTCGAAATGAAATTTTTACGGGCTTATAGACAATTCATAATTACACTTGTGGTGGGAACATTGAACACAAGTTGTGAATCACTATCAAGTTAATTTCCAAACAGTTATTTGAGATATGACTTAATAAAATCGTGTTTTTTGCTACGTTTTGTTGCGTTACATATTTGAATCGTCAAAAAACGGTGAGTGGCCTCTCTAAAAGTGGTATAACTTTTGTTGTGTTTGAAATATTTTGATGAAATCTGGCCATCATGTGTAAATATGAATTGTCTTTAAGACTATAAAATTTCATTTCGAAATTCTTACTTTTGGCCAAGATATCGGCAAACACCCTGGGGGGGTCTTTTTTTGACGCATCCTGTATACATGGCAATGTTAACGAGAACAATATATTTGTGCTATTCAATTGATTCATCATCAAAGTAAAGTATACATTGTCTTAATTGTCTTGTCATTATGTCATTTTTATTGTAGAAAATGTTGTACATTATGAGACTTGAATTTTGACTGGTTATTTTAAATATCATAATTGTTATTATTATTGTAATTTTTATTGTTACTATCATAATTGTTATTATTATTGTTATTATTATTATTTTTTAAATTATTATTAATGTTATTGTTGTTGCTGTTGCTATTGTGGTGATGTTGTTGTTGTTGTTGTTGGTGGTGGTGGTGGTGCCATGGTGTTGGTGTTGTTGTTGTTGTTGTTGTTGCTGTTTGTGGTGGTGGCGGTTGTGGTGGACATATAGTGGTGGTATAGTGGTGGTAGTTTTGTTGCTGCTATTGCTGTTGCTGATTATGGTGCTGGTGATGCATGGTGGTAGTTGTAGTAGTGGTGATATAATTATTACATGTTCGTTAAGTGTCACTATCTCATTATATAGTTATTCATTAATGAACAACATACAACCGGTTTGAGTATTGGTTGAACACATTATGTGAAATCGTGTCATTATAACTATAAAATTATACTATACACATGGCCTATACGGTGACATGTATCAAACGATAATTAAAATAGAACAAGAAAGGACGTTGACACCTTGTTAAGCATGGCGATCTATTGTACTGTGGGCCTATACACTGATTTTAGAAATAATTGCTTGAATCTGACATCTCTCTTAGAGTCTAAGACACCAATGCATTGTCTATAAACAGTGCAAATACGCGTGCGCGTATACATATATACTCCATGGCATCCATACACACTTATATAGACGTCCATATATTAATTCCGGACAAACAATACATATCAGGGAAGCATGTGCGTTAGGCAAACATAATTATATAATTAGATATATATATATAAAATTATGTTGTATATATATAATATATATATGACTGAAATTAGGAACGTATAATTTTTAGGTCCCTATATAGGTTCTCGATGTAGCCAAAAGTACAAGACCTGTAATAATGGTTAACCATATACTCAACACTGAAGTTAACATTCATTCATTCATTCATACATTCATTCATTCATTCATTCGGACATTTATATAGCGCTCCTTCAAGAAAAAACTACTCAAAGGCGCTCCCGACTCCAGCGCGCCCAAAAAGAACAGTTTTAAGTTTAGTAAGGAAGGATCCTGATAGAGTACCAGAGTGTAGGCGTAGCTCAAAAGGAAGGCCATTCCAGATCACTGGTCCAACCACAGAAAAGGCTCGATTCTTCATGGTAGTATCCATTATCTATCCATAAATAGCTGCACTTCGTCTTTTTTTATTAATGTCAGTTCTGTATATCTTACATTCCTCACCATGCATGCCCCGATTTTGCAGTAGAGTCACCTACGTCTTCCCGGCTATAATTATATTATATGCGCTCCCTCTACACGAACATAAGAAGACTAAACCGAACATTAATAAAACGAACTAATGTTATTGATGATGATGATGATGATGATGATGATGATGATGATGATGATGATGATGATGATGATGATGATGCATGTTGTTGTTGTTGATGATGATGCTGACGACGACGACGATGATGACGGTGACGCTTGTTTGTAATCTAGATGTTTATATGGATTTGACCTAATAATGATGATGATAGCCTAATGCCGTTTTTGTTGATGTTGATGTTGTGGTTGATGATGATGATGATGATGATGATGATGATGATGATGATGATGATGATGATGACGACGACGACGACGATGACGATGACGTCGACGACGACGACGGCGATGGCGATGCTGATGGACTGGTGGTGGTGATGGTGGTGATGACGATTATGATTATGATGATGATAATTATGGTAAATAATAAAATAAAGAAAACTATAATAAATCTAGATTATAATAGATTCTATTCGAATAGATTAGAGACGAACCCTAGAAGCTTCAGGTCAGTCCAGGATATATAAAAAATACAGATGAATTAAATGTATTAATAAATAAAATAAAATAAAATAAAAAATAATATAAAAGCAGTTCGAAAAATACAATATTTATAATAATAATCGGTGTGCAATAGACGTCAACGTATGTCTTGGTGATCTGTTGATGATTTGATCAGCAGAGCGACACGAGAGAAGGCGTTCGAGCGGAACGATCAGCGCTGACGGAGGAGGAGGAGGAGTACGACGATTTCTAACAGGTGGTTGGAAGCAGAACCGCGGCAAAAGAATTCGAACGATATTTACGACTGAACAACTACAGCGACTGGAGGAACAGTTTGAACAGCAACAATACATGGTCGGAACAGAAAGGTATACGTAGGCTGCACTTTACAGCCTGCATTGTATCTATTGTAATCTAATACCAATCTAATCCTAATCCTAATCCTACTCCCAATGTAAAATCCTAATCCCAATGAAAATCCTAATCTGATCTAATACAATCCTAATATAATCCTAATCCAATCTTAATCTAATCCTAGTCCAATACAGATCATAATATAGTCCAGTATACTGGTCCTGATCTGATCTGATTTGATCAAATCTAATCTAGTATAATCTAATCTTACGTCTTCTATGGCGCTGGTATCATGAAGCATAAGACATCAAGCGATGGTCGAGAAGCCATGACATTTTATTTAGTAATGCGATGTATGCCATTGAAACGATGGACCAATCAGGGAAAGTATTACAAGCCGCAATCGTGTAAATGCATAAGTGAATTATTAGGCTATGTCTGTGATTTTCGACAAAAAATTGTAGATCTTGGAACGGAAAAAAGGTCTTTACTCTTTAGAAATTTTAAGAGGAAAAAAGGAGCAAATTTTGGTCGGATGAATAAAAAAGTCGTCAGAAATTTCAAGCAGGAAAAATCCATGTATTTTTCAGAGAAAATCTCAATCTAGCTGTCTCTAGCCTTTTTTCGGCCTGATCTGAACTATTTTCTAAATTCAGAGTGGCATCCTTGCTCTGCACTTGAGAATCAGTTCTCTCCATTGACACGTTCTTCGTTATTAGGCTAACTGGCACCAGAAGCGCACCTTTCTGCTGTCTCACAGTTACTTTCTTTTATCTGCATGGGTCTTTCGCACTGGGAGTGCCTCCGGATGACATCCACTGAGACGTACATGTATAGCAAGTGTTCCGAGAGAGAACAATTGTATAGGTGTATTCATATTATTGTCCAGTGATTTACTATACATCTCATAATCATACCTACTTACACCATGGTCGCCGGCGTTGACCTCCTCTATTATACAGGTTTTGGACTGGCAATATCAGTTACAAAAAGTTGAGGCTGTATATATATATATATATATATATATATATATATAATGTTTTTGACAGGTACTACCTCGCGATGTCTCTTCAACTGACTGAGGCTCAGGTCAAAGTCTGGTTCCAGAATCGTCGCATCAAATGGAGGAAGCAGAGCCACGAACGACAGTACGCCAAGATGACGGGCGGTGGCGTCAACCTATACGCCGACGATGACGTCGACGATGACGTCGACGATGACGACGAAGCAGACGTCGATGACGTATCGGACGATTCCAGCCAGGCTGACGTCAGCGATGACGTCACGATGATGAATTTACATCGCACGGACGACCAACCAATCACGGCCGACTGCTTTGATCACGTGTCCAACATGGCAGGCTGTGGAAACCTGCAGCATGATGACAACGTTTCGTTTCGCGATAGAAACTGATTGCACAAGATTCTTATTATTATAACTGTTCTTAAAGGCATTTTGTAACGATTGCAATTTTGATCTTTGAACGACAGATTTAAACTAAGGTCATATATATATAGATCTATATTATGTATAACGTCTTGCTTATCACGATCTTAACTAGGCTATATGCGTCCCTAATTATAGGCCTATTATGGTTTGTTCTTCAAATAGCGCCATGCTTAGAAGGTCTATAAAGCTTTTATCATATAGGCAATATTAAGATGAATTATAGTTTAGTAGTTATTTGTAGGCCTAAGCTCTATTCGGACTATATATATATATATATATATATATATATATAGAGAGAGAGAGAGAGAGAGAGAGAGAGAGAGAGAGAGAGAGAGAGAGAGAGAGAGAGAGAGAGAGAGAGAGAGAGAGAGAGAGAGAGAGAGCGCAATCGTTTGTGCAGACTTCCAAATTTTTTTAGCGCATTTATATAAGATGTGTTTGCTTCGAGAAAAGCGAAAATTCACTCAGGTAAACTTCTAATTATTTTTACTAAAGAAACTCAACCTCAAATTTGTTTCTTTTTACTGCGGAATAAATTTGGACCTGTAGCCTGTAGGTAGGCCTATACGGTTATTATAGTTGTCACTATTATAGATGTTTGTATAGAGGCGCCCTTGTAACGGCAAGTGTTATATAAATTGTCGTCATTGTTATTAGTTTTACTATAGGTCATATAAGCTATTTAGGCCTACTATTTAGGCCTATATGGAGTAGGCCTATATTGCGTATACATACACACAAAATCATATAGGCCTAGTAGGCAGGGCTGTTTTTATAAGGAATTTTTAGAACTGCACAACCCCTTCTTTCCTTTCCCAGCATCCATGGCAAATTACTTCCAATCGGAGGACAATTACTTTTTTTTACTATTTTTAACTGTAGGCCTACAGAAGTGCTTCTACACCTGCTCAGATCCAGTTAGAACTGCACATTTTGTGTACAACTGCACGTTAAAAAAACCTGATAGCAGGTATGCAAGTTGTTCTATAATAATATTTAAATCGTATAAGTGTTGTCTCACATATGCGTTAAATAAGCTCATACAAAACAGCGCAGTATTTTTGTGGCGAGATGGGATACATTAGCCTAGGCCACGTAGGCCTACAAGGTCGCTAGGCTATAAGTAACCAATAGCGCAAAAAGCCAAAAGGTGACAGTGAGATTAATTTAGGCCGCTTAAATTACCATGGATTAACCAGAAATATTTCCGTCTTCAAATAGCGCAAATATTCCATATTTCACGATTTATACTTTCTTGTTTCGTCTGCACGTTTTGTTATTTGCTATTTTCATCGTATTTTGTTCGTCGTTCATTCACTGGCCTTGATTTATCGAAGTCACGTATACGACGAGTGACGTCAAAACGACGGAAGACTCCAAGCGATGACCTTCGATCACCGCCTTATTTAGCGCATTTATCGCCCATCAAATTAAAAGATGTCGAAGCAATGAGAGACACGTGCACACACACACACACACACACACACACACACACACGCACACGTGCACACGCACACACACTGTGACACACATATACACACACACATATACACACACACACGCCCAGACACACACACACGCACACACACACACGCACACGTGCACACGCACACACACTGTAACACACATATACACACACACACATACACACACACACGCCCAGACACACACACACGCACGCACACACACACACACACACACACACACACGCCCAGACCTATACTGACGTGAGTCCAGACTTTATGACACGAGACATCCAACAACGTAATGAGATGAGACGCACGCACATGAATGTCCCACTCATTTATATCCGCGGCGCACGGTCTGACGTTTTAATTACTAGGACGAAGGGGGCGTCCAACAGCCGCCTTTGTCCCTCTCGCGGTCGTCACTTTCAGCCGGGACGGGTCCCATTGTCCGGGTCCCATTCACCCGTGAGGCGCCGAAACACGCCTCACGGACGAACGGACGGACGGACGGATGGATGGACGGGCGGCGGGATATTAAAGGGTCATTTGCACGACGATCGCCAATATACAAGTCGCTAATACGAGACTGGCATCCGGGGGTTGGCTGGGCTGCTGAGGAGAGTGAGGGGAGATGCGGGATGCTTGGGGTAATGACGTCGTTGATGGATGTCCATTGTGTGGGTCTTGTACCGTCGTAAGGAGTGGCTCCGACGATGATGTCTCTCGTATTATACAGCGATCACTTAATTAAAAACGACGAAAACGTGTTGCTTGTGTGGTTCGTACAACGAGAATTTCGGTGCGAATTACGACGTGTATAATTATGGTATCATTATCATCATACACACACACGGAAGAATAGGCTACTCTACCATCAGAGAGCAGATTATATTGACGATTATATATATTTCAGGCACTTCACTTACAATTGCTCGGATCCCAGGGCTGTTCTTAAGGAATTTTTAGAACTGCACAACCCCCTTCTTTCCTTTCCCATCCTACGTGGTAAATTGCTTCCACTCGGAGGACAATGACCTTTTTTGCTAGTTTTCACTGTACTTCTACAACTGCATAAATCGATTTAGAGCTGCACATTTTGGGTACAACTGCACGTTAAAAAAGCCCTGTCGGTTCCATCGCCATGTTTTTGTCGTTTGGAAGCAGATCAATAACAACAAAGGCAATAATTTTATTAGAAACTCAGATTGAAGGATCTACGGCAGGTCTGGAACCCTGAACACGTAGGCCTAGTCCATGGCTAGCCTATCAATAAAAAACGTACTTTCCGAACTCTTGGCCTATATTAATGTTTGCGCGTTGACGGTATATTGTCTACTGTCTACTTATCTTCGCATATAATTAATTAGCCTACTGTCTTTCAGCCTCTTAAGAGGTTTCATATAGGTCTCAAAAACGCAAATTAATTACCCAGCAGGGACCAAAGAAAATCCGGTAGGCCTACGTGAGTTCGCATGCAGGCTGCATAAGTTAACGGTCGCGCAGTGAGACAATTTCGCTGAGCATGCAGATATGGAGATACGAAGCGAATCTCTAAATGTGAGGGGCATGGAAAGCTTGGCCCGCTGGATCTGCCTCTCGTCATCATTGCCTTGTATTGTATTGTATCATATCGCATTGTATCGTATTGTTACGTATTGTATTGTGTTGTATCGTATTGCATTGCGCTTTAAGCCTCTTTTCTGTTCATAGACTGATGGATGTCCTTTTTTATTGCTCACACATCATGATGTAACTCCTTAATAATAATAATTCCATAGCTGTTTGCCGAATCTCCCGACAGTATAGGCTCTTTGTCAGTGTTCAAGCCATGGCGCACTAGAAGATGAAGAGTTCGAATAGCAGCAATTGAAACGTTCAATTATGAAGCTAAGCTTATTATAGCCTGTGTCATCGCTGAAGGAATATGTGCATTTTAATTCACAAGGTGGCAGGTCTGTGTCTAACCACGTTGCCACGGCTCACAACTTAATGGTCCACAAGCAGGCCTATAATAATCATATTCAATTATGTATCAAGAGTTGCATGGTCTCGAGACAGTGTCTCAGTCTTCAGACGTTCTCGCTGCATTTTGTTCTATTCTTCTTGAGCTATAAAATTGTCCTGTGAGTCGGAGGCAAAGGCTCAGCACGCCGGAAACTTAGAAAGCGATATTTGTGGCTAACATCAACTTAATTAACAGCTGCTGAAAAGAGCAATTATTGTTTCTACTTTATTTAGATTTTCTATCAGTGCAAGGTACTGAGGCAGATACTAAGAATTTCATGGATGGCAAAGAAAATATATGATTGGGTACTAGAACAAATTCGCACGCTTTTAAGCAACATTAAATCAAGGAAAATGAAATAGGCCTACTTTGGTCACATCAAGAGGAAAAGTGGAGTCTGTTTAGGAAAAAGAGATAATGCAGGTCACAACAGATGGATCGAGAGCACGTGCAAGACTACGAACAACCTGGATTGAAAACATTATGTCTTGGACAGGCTTGACTATGCTTGAACTACTGAGGACGACAGAGGAAAGATACATTTGGTCACAGACGATTCATGGTGAGGTCAACCTTCAGATCGAAGACGGCCAAAGACAAGACAATCAGTACAAAAATTGCAGCATGCCTAATAAAGAACCTGAAATAGTAACTTTTGCATCCCCGCAATTTGAAGTCATGGACAAACAAAGGAAATTTCGAGCTGTTTGTCAATGATACAAAGTCACATTTGTAAATGATACAAAGTTACATTTGTAAATGATACAAAGTCGCATTAATTTTGTCAATGATACAAAGTCACATTTGTCAATGGTACAAAGTCGCATTTGTCAATGATAAAAAGTCACATTTGTCAATGATACAAAGTCACATTTGTAAACGATACAAAGTCACATTTGTCAATGACACAAAGCTACCGGAAGTGAAACGACTGGAACAACATCCGGTTTCTCAAGGCAAGTAACGTCGTCAAATTCTAGAATACTGCTGCTGGTTAAATATTTGATTCGCAATCGCAAGGTGGCAACTCTGTTTCTAATCACGTTGCCACGGCTCTCAACTTAACGGTCTGCAAATAGGCCTATAATAATAATCATATTTAAATAATTAAAATACGTATCGAGAGTTGTAGAGTCTCGAGACTTTGTATCGGTCTCCAAACGTTTCTGAACAGTTTTTTGATGTGACGATGTCTCTGAAGCTATTGTCTCCATATGGCATATTGGTCTCGGACTCACGGTCGTTTAATGACTGTTGGAAACTGTATTGAAAACGAAAGTTTTGTTCTATTGCAGAAGACGTCTGTATAGGCTAATTCTATACAATCGTCTTGTGCCAATGTGATGACTATTAGCTAGCAAGTCGGAAGCAAGTACCCAGTACACCGTAAGCTTAGAAAAAGCGGTCACTGTGGTCAAGGGCGGATACAGAAATTTTTGAAGGGGGGGGGGGCAAAGACCTACGGAACTACTCATGGGGGGCCACGTCTACTTTCCGAGCAAAATAGCTGGTAAAAAATAAAGAAATTTCTAAATGGTGGGCCATGGTCGGATTGACCCCCCCTGGATCCGCCCCTGACTGTGGTTTAGACTTAAGATGTTTAAAAGAACAATTATTTCTACTTTATTTCGATTTTTCTATCAGAGCAAAAATCATATAATTATTGTCTATATAATAAAGAACCTGAATGCATGGGAACGCTTATATTCATAAGCTTTAAAGTCATTGGCAAATAAAGGAAATGGCAAGACGATTGTCATTGCTTTAAAACCACATTAAACGCAACGTTTTTCAGGGTAAGCTACGTCGTCAAATAATGGAATTAATACTGTTCGTTAAAGATTTTAAAAATCCTTGTGAAGAGTTTATGATGACTCGGGTATTGAAGGTCTTTAATGAACTATTCAGTCGGGGTTTGGCCGACTGTATTATGGAAGACCACGAGCAACCTGGATTGAAAACATTAGACCATGTCTTGGATAGGTTTTTAAATGTGATTGAACTACTGAGGACGATAGAGGAAAGATACAGTTGGAGACAGACCAGTCTCTCACAAGTACCAGTGCGAGAAATTCTGTTACGTGTAATTCTATTGCGTGTGATGCTCTTGCGTGTAATTCTATTACATGTGATTCTATTACGTGCAATTCAATTACGTGCAATTCTATTATGTGAAATTCTTTGTCGTTTAATTCTTCTACGTGTATTCCCTTACCGCATCAAGTGCTTACATCCATATGTATACTTGTATAGACCTACGTATAATATAGACTAAAGGCAAAGTGCGTTTACTGCATGCGCTACGAATGATTGTCAAAGAAATCTGGAATACGAAAATTGTGATTTATTTCACGTTATTTGGATAATGAAGGAAGCTATGCAGCGCTGTTCAGTGGTCACTCATACATTTATTGGCCGCTTCTCTCGCTAGTCGTCCCCCGCACACGCCGTAGATTTCCTGCGTGTCAAAATGCCGCCGAATGGCCAGCTTTTAGCTTTTAGCCGGACGATTTTCGGGTAATTTTCTAAGATAAATTCTGCCTTAAACGGTCGTCGATACCATTACGGACGACAGACGATATTTATGCGATGGACAAAACCTTCTATGAGCGCTGAAGTTGCGAGCATTGCTTCCGGAACAGTCGCGATTGACGCTGCAGCCATTTTCGCCAGACACACAGCAGCTATTATTTTTGTATGTAGCGCGAGTCTAAAGGCGTAAATATATGAATGTAGGAAATACACACTGATTGGCGCGATATCTGTAGTCCTATATACATGTACATGTATATAAGCCAATCATGACTTACTTTATGGTTATTTGGTTAGACTGGTGTGATGTAGAGGCCTATAGTGGCTTGTATACCATTGCGCTCAACAGAGACATTTCAAAGTATAGGCTATCCAGGCTATGTCCCATGTCCTACTGTCAATTTTTCTTTAAATTGCCCAAAATTTGTTTTTGCCCGCGTCTATAGCAGGCCATAGGGTGTTTTGGGACAAGTTGACGGCGGTGGCAACATGATTGTTGCGCTATAAAATCATAATGCGTGGCAGGAAAACAGTCTAACAAGATGTGTATAGGCTAATAATAAAGAACAAGGCAAAAGATCTTCCTTTTGGTGAATGTCGACAACGTGACAGGGTGTTTTGATTTCCGTTTTTGTCCTAAAAATAAGTTTTCCAATCTATAGGCCTACCGCTTAACACATTTCGCTGTTATAAAATAGCGCCGCTTGTCTTAATCCTCATGAATGCAAAAAAATAATCGAGAAATAGGTTCATTTCGAGTTGTTACTGGTGTATTTTGTGTTTCCAAATCACACTGTACACATAGCTTCCAGATTTTGTTGAGTGAAAGTGGGGGGGCAAGATGGCGGGGCAAGAACCAAGCAAACTGAATGGGTAAACCTGGTGGCATGAAGCGCGTTCAATCAACAAAGGACGTGTAAGCTTTATTTGCGACTTTTGTTGAGACTTCGAAGAACCAAGGGCGCTGTAATGTTTTACACCTTGCTAATTTGCTGAACTAATTGTTTCTGCCATCTTTTTTTAATCCCGAATATTTTAGAACTGAAACAACCACAGTTCACCGACTTTCCACTATTGAAGATTTTTTAATGTTTGTATATAGGCCTAATATTATCAATCAACTTGCCCCAGGCAGGCAGCCAACTTGCCCCAACAGAGGGGCAAGTTGGCTGACTTTCAGAAAATTTTAAAGTTCATTTTGGCTAACTCAGAATAATTTTTTGGTGATTTTGTGCTGCACGTATGTGTTTTCAATCAATATGTTTGTGGGAAAACTCAACTTTGTTGGCATCATTGAAGATGATCAGAGGTTTAACAAAACCTGTCAACTTGCCCCCACTAACCCTACGGGCATAATGAGCGCTGCGCCTGGTGACAAACGTGCACAAAATTAATTTAGCAAGAGACAGAATACGAAGCCTGTTGCAGTTGGTGCATGTGTTCATCCTATGTGGAGTACAACGGAGAGCATAACGTTCACATGAACATTGTACACCCAAAGTAAAGAGACAGAGAGGACTCTTTCAAATGGTGTGCAAGACGTGTAATCCGCAATGCGTCGATAACACCTACGTGCATGCATACGTATAAAATATCCACTGGGTGCCTCTATATACTCAGACTAAGCAACCGTAATCTTATAGCGCAGTTTCACAGCCACGCACTAAATCGAAGCTTGAATGCATGGGAGGCTTGTTAGCCTCTTGAGTCGTTTTCGATTGAGTGTCTATAATGCACTCAATGCTCAGCGAGAAGCTTCGAGGAGGCTGCAGTATCATCGGTCGTTAAAGTACGTCGATGGCTTTTGATGACCGCAACCTGCTGAGAGCTTTTGACGCTATTAATCGCTGCCAATTAGGTCCGACAACGGCCACAATGACCCGCTGAACGGCTCGACCATTGTTGCATCTCGTCGACCATTGTTGCGTCTCGTGCCATTGTTAGACGCTGTTTGCCCGGCGTTCGGTCGGTTGGTCCCATAATGCGACCAAGTGGCGCCCCGCCTAGAAATCCTATCGCCGCTTGGCGGCCACGTGCAATCGATTCAGCCTGGGATGAGATTATCAAACGCCTGTCTCCTCCTCCTCTGCCTGTTTGTGTGCTTGTCCCAGGAGAGACTAGCTGTTGCATCGGATGCGGGCGTGATTCGAAGGACGTGATTGCTTCTTAGTGACTCTGTTTTTGTTTAAAGGTAAGGGGAGATTTTCGTGAATGGAAGAAAGCAGCGAAGATGGATCCTTAGAACTTCATTACGTCGCACAAGAAACTCCCACGTTACGTGTCGATACAATGTTTTGAAGACCGCAGGATGAGTTTGGAGGAAGGAATTGTTTGAGAGTACACTTAGGGGGCTCGATAGCGCATTGGATAAGACACTGGCATGGGAATCAACGGAGCCAGGTTTGATTCCCGAATCCCCCGTAGGATAGACATGCTTTGTAGGCTGATATTTTTGCCGTTGCATTTTGCAGGATGTCTGTTCTGTTAGTATTTAAGATTGATGCTAATTAAGATAACTGCATAACTGTATACACTGCAACAAAATGCTTTATTAGGTTAAATTAGATTAGATTAGATTAAATTAGATTAAATTAGATTAGTTCATTTCTGTCAACCGAATTGTTCAATAAATGAAAATAATTTTTAAAAATTGTTATAGATGGATGAATGAACGAATGGATGGATGGATGGGTGAATGGGTGGATGGATGGATGGATGGATGAATGAATGAATGAATGGGTGGATGGATGGATGGATGGATGGATGGATGAATGAATGAATGGGTGGATGGATGGATGGATGAATGAATGAATGGGTGGATGGATGGATGGATGGATGGATGAATGAATGAATGGGTGGATGGATGGATGGATGAATGAATGGACGGGTGGGTGAGTGGGTGGATGAGTGGATGGCTGGATGGATGGGTGGATGTAATGGTGGATGGATGGATGTAATAGTGGATAGTTGAATGCATATCCAGTCTCCGTGTCGAGTATACGATGAGCGGTGAAACGAAAGACGATAATCGACGTCCGCCGTCGCTCGAGTCCGTTGTGTGGATAATCTAAGAAAATTACAAGACATTGGCGGTGAAAAGGCGTCTCCATTAGGCGGCGGGAAGTGAGCCAATTACCCGTGTGGCCAATTGATCGCCCGCCAACCCACAGGTATCCGTATCCAGGCCATCATCGGTCTCTCCAGCGGAGCGCCTCTCTTCCGTCTCCGCTCCATCCTGCTTCTCCGATCCCTTTGCCCACGCCCTTTCCTTCCTTCGACGGTCAACCCCCCTCCTCGTATCGATGCCCCGATGTGTGCCCGCTCGTATACACGACACGCGTAGAATATGAGCCGCTTTTAAAGCGGATCCGATAAACATTAAGAAGCTATGATCGGTCTGTGATTTCGCGCGGTCGATATACCCGCTCTCTGAACACACACACACACGCGCATACACTCACACACCCTACCTATGTATAATACACCATCAGAGTCTGCTTTGCAACCTCCCAGGTTCCCACCCACTCTGTCTGTCTCTGCCTCTGCCACCTATTTTTCTGCATCTGTCTCCCCCTCTGCCTCTGCCTTTGCCTCTCCCTCTCCCTCTCCCTCTCCCTCTCCCTCTCCCTCTCCCTCTCCCTCTCCCTCTCCCTCTCCCTCTCCCTCTCCCTCTCCCTCTCCCTCTCCCTCTCCCTCTCCCTCTCCCTCTCCCTCTGCCTCTGCCTCTGCCTCTGCCTCTGCCTCTGCCTCTCCCTCTGCCTCTCCCTCTCCCTCTCCCTCTGCCTCTGCCTCTGCCTCTGCCTCTCCCTCTCCCTCTCCCTCTCCCTCTCCCTCTCCCTCTCCTTCTCCCTCTCCCTCTCCCTTTCCATCTGCCTCTGCCTCTCCCTCTCCCTCTTCTTCTCCCTCTCTCTCTCCATCTCCCTCTCCCTCTGTACCTCTATACCTCTGTCCATCTCTCTTTGTGCCGCCTTCCGTTAGCTGAGGAGGACATTGAGATGATAATGAATCGAAGAATGGAGTTTAATTGAAGCCGTGGCCATTATTCAACGCCTTCGATCCGCTGTGTATATACTTGTTGCACGGAGAGAAGAGTAATGTGTGCGATGGTATAGACATTAGACAATAGACTTTAGACAATAGACATTAGACAATAGACATTAGACGTATACGTCGCACACGTCCTCTCCATGCATGGCCTCGCTTCTTACGTTCTTACATTGATACAAGATGCTGACGACGTGGGAACATTGCTCTATACGCATTGCATCTATGTATGCAAATACACACACACACACATACATACACACACACACGTGCACCTCTCTATTGTACATGGTGTACACTCAGGCCTCCCTATTCTTCTTCCATTTAGGCCTCTCGTCTCATTGTTAATTTGCGGTTTTCGTGCGGTGGGAGGAGAGCCGAACGCATTAGCCATCCACAATCATACAACCCGATATGTCTTGATGTAGACGGGAACGCAGAAAGGCAAAAAGGCAGACAGGTACAATTCCGCGGATCGACAGACGAATATATAGACTAACTGACTGTGCTGGCTGTGTATTTGTCTGACTGACTGACTGACTGACTGAATGACTGAATGACTGACTGACTGACTGACTGACTGACTGAATGACTGACTGACTGACTGACTGACTGACTGACTGACTGACTGACTGACTGACTGACTGACTGACTGACTGACTGACTGACTGACTGACTGACTGCATGGCTGACCGACTGAATGACTGATTGACTGAATGACTGACTGATTGACTGAATGACTGACTGATTGACTGAATGACTGACCGACCGACCGACCGCGACCGACCGACCTACCGACTGACCGACCGACATATTAATCGATCAAACTGAGTGGTTGATTGACTATATTATATATAAAGACACAAATTAGGTACTAATGATGAATGTTGACTTTACTGCTCCATGCCAGTAAAGTCTGGCGCTACATAAACGATTCGACTAGAGCGCTCTCTTGCGGTCGGCATGACATGAAGTTCGTTGGCATTTGACATCACAGAATAATAACAATCCTCTGTGTACCTTTCGTGCTGCGAAGATTCACTACTGCAGTTTCATTCATTCGGAACATTTCTCAATTTCAATCCTAAGCTGCGTGACTGCAAATCTGTTTGCCCGCTTAAGCGCTACTCAAAGAATCGACAAAGCGCTGGCAAAGCGCTGCCAGCGTGTATTACGACACATTACACGCGGCCGGCGGAGGGTGTGTGGGGGAGAGATTATTGTGGAGGCTATTGTGGCGCCACCTTTAACGAATTCAAAGCGAGGCGAGGATTCATTTAAAGTCACAGCTGTTTAGGCGAACAGGCGAACCCCCGCCGGTTGTACCTCGTGAGCCGCGGTCGGTTTAGAAGAGGTGGGTGCGGTGGTAAATCGGTTCTGGGGTTGAAATTGTTCCAAGGACATCTGTAAAAAATATTTTTTTAAATTTTTCTTGTAAGATCTCGTTTTCAGTTTTTACTTTTCGTCTCGTTTTTTCTGTTTATTTTATTTTTTATGTAATCCAACTGATCATATTTAGTTATTTGCATTTACTTGTTTATATTTATTTATTTATTTATTTACTGTTATTTTTCTTAATTTCATTTTCTCCTGATATTTCAAGCTGTCTCCATACTTTCAGCGATTCCACTGAAAGACGCATTTCGTGTCATATCAATATTTAAATAGCTATATTTATGCATCTATAGCAAATACAAAAAGAATTCATGAACGCAATATTAATGCAAGCCAGTGCATCAGTTCTTGATGGTATTGCTGTTAAAATAAATTTTCGTTTATTCAACAATCCCGTTGACAGATCGCTATCGGTTACAGTGTACGATTATGCATTTACAGGAACTGCGATTATATTATAGAATGCATAAATCTTAACTAGTAACAGAACATGCAATAATCGGCGCTAATAGCAGCCTACAAAGCACGTCCGCCCTCAAGGGTGGATCCAGGGGGGCCAATCCGGCTATGGCCCCCCATTTAAAAATTGCATGGAACGTGCCCCCCATTTGGTTTCAAGAAGCCATTAAATAAATGTAGTGGGAGAGAAAAACAGGACATCAGGCCCCCTATTAAAAAATCGTACGGGGCGTGGCTCCCCCCGTCGATTTAGCGGCGGTTGAGATGATTAAAAAAGTCATCCGTTTTTTCGGCGGCACAACGAAATTTTTCCCCTGTCCCACCAACAAGACCCAAAATTTTGGCCCCACCCTTCGAAAATTTCTGTATCCGCCCTTGTCCGCCCTATACTGGGCGCGAACTCGTTACCTCTTGCTCTCCATGCCAGCGCGTTATTCATTGCGCTACTGGGCAGTTGATGTGTTCCAGAGGTAAATAGATAGAATCTATAGGCTATATCAAATCCAATGCGACCTTCAATTCTAGTTTTGTCAGCAGCATAGCTCTCCACACTCTCCACATGCACTTGGGAATTCATCGGGTTTAAATCCGGAGATTTGAAGGCCATTGGTCCTTGTCAATGAAACTTGCATGCTGCAGGACAATAATTGACATTGAGCCGAACTCCTTTCATCAAGTTCAATGGCTTATTTTATAACACTCGATTTAGCTCTTTATTCTTAACTCGCTGCAATTATACGCACATATATACTTACAAATATCCACACACACTTACAAATACCCACACGTACACTTCTTACTCATACTTACAAATACCCACATACTTACAAATACCCACATATGCTTACAAATAACCACATATGCTTACAAATACCCACACGTACTTACAAATACCCACATATACTTACAAATACCCACAAACTGTGCATGCATGTGCAATGTGCATACGAGGATCCTCTAAAAATCGTAAACTTGATGGATCAACAGGGAAGTGCTGCTGCATTGATCCTTCAAAAGTGAAAACAAAATATTTATAGTGCAGACTTGTCACACACACACACACACACACACACACACACACACACACACACACACACACACACACACACACACACACACACACACACACACACACACACACACACACACACACACACACACACACACACACACACACCTATATATTCTTCTTTCTCTGTGGTTGATGCACTGCATGAGAGTGCCTATCAATAACTTGGTTACAATGGTTAGGCCTAATACAATTATTGTAGGCTATAGTTCTGTTAGTATAGTTAAGATAATTATGCAGTATATATGTATTATGTATTATTATACATGAGAGTGGCGAAAATGACGTCAAGACATGACGTCATGCGAACAGTCGTCTGCTGACTAATGGCGATGCCATATAGTTTATGCATGTGCAACGGCAATTTGGCTGATTAAATCTGTATATAAAGCGCTAACTACGCGTCAAATTAAATCATATCTCGGGTTTTAAAGTGAATTGAGTCTTAAAATAGTCGCGTTAACCTCCTTCCGCCTTCTCCACTGTTTGCCTCTTTCACTCCGCACGATTTCAGGCTCTGCACATTTGCTTGCTTTCAAATCACTTCACGGAGCTATACGACTGAGTAAACCTGAGCGTCTGTTGCACTGGGACTCATTCCTCCGCGGCCGGACTTCGGCCCCTATAGCATCTGAGTGGACCGATCTGCGTGTGCGGAGGATGAGAACGCGCTTCGGTGATCATGCTTTCTCGACCGCTGGTCCTCGATGCTGGAACAGACCTCCTTCGGCTATCCGTTCGGTGGACTCTTTTAAATCCATGCTAAGATCATACCTGTTCGCCATGTCTCATCCCGCTCGCTATAGCTGCATTGTAAGGCGCTCTTTAAACGGTTACGGCGACATATAAATTGCCACAATATTAATCATCAGACATCAGGCCCTATCACTACAGAAACGTACATCCGGAACTCTTTTCGCCACGAGCACACTTTGGCTCGACACCTTCGCACGCTATAAGTTTCGCTAATACCCGCCATCGCCCGTGACGGCCACACAGACCCGGCCATTATGTTATTGTAACCGGTTCTTATATCGACCGACCTCTCTCCCTCTCTCTCCGTGTGTGTCCACTGAGACCCCGAAGCCTTTCCCCGCTGGCAGCGAGCACGAGAGGAGATCACATCGCCCCGTCTGCGGCGCGCGGCCCGCAGCAAGCGCCCTGATCGCGGCGGGGGAAAGGGGGCTATAGGGCGGTTAGGATGCCCGAGGGAGGAGGGGCACAGCGCGTATAGACCCTCATCGTCGCAGCTCTCCCGAACAAAGTGTCCCGCGTTGTGACGTTCGAAGACTATATTCCAATTTGGCGTGTCAACGATGGAAATCCGCGCGGCCGCTGGTAGCGTCATGCTCCGCCATTGTGCGGTCGGTGTACGGACTTATTCGTCGGATTTAGCAATTGTCGCTCATTCGTCGGGTAATTTGAACAGGTTAAACACACCTGATTCGGTCTAATTAAAGCTTTATGCCTCTTAATGCGCCAACAAATATTCAATTAGCTTAGCGCTACGTCGCTGAGACGAGCGGAGAAGAAGCGAAGCGCTGTCTCTCATGAGCTCGACGACTCAGCGCTGCAGCTGCGGCGAAGGCGATCGCGGATAAGGGGATCAGCGCTTGGCAAACTTTGCTGAGCAGACGACACTGGACGACGTGTTTGCCACCGCCGATACAGCGAAGATAGGTGGCACACACGATGCCATGCCATATATATAATTATACATGTATATATATACATATATATGTATATATATGCAGTATAGTATATATAGTATATATATAGTATGCGCTCATACTATATATATATACTATATATATATATATATAGTATATATATAGTATGAACAATTGTGTGTGTGCATGTGTGCTTTTTAAAATTTCATTCATGCATGCATGTTTCTGAGCACGTATGCATGTCTGTATTTATTTTTGTTTTATATATGTAACATGTATGTGTTTATGCTTCCATGCAGTGTTTAATCTATAGTCCCTTACCCTGCTTTGGGCCGTTTGGGGGATTCGGTGCTTTTGGATGGGGGGCGAGGAGAAAGTCCTTTTTGGCTTCACATTTTGGGGGAAGGCTGATCCACCCGACAACACCCTCTCTCATCGGTCAAAATTTCTGACAAATTTTGGTTAAAATTTCTAAAAAATCTACCATTTTCGATGCTGGAAAACCGATGACTTTTCTTTTTAGTCTTTCGGCCAAAATACAAAACTGGGGACCTTTTTTCATGTATGTATTGTATGTATGAAACATGAGCACATCTTGCTCACTGCTATATAGTAGTAGAGCGAAGACATCGGCCATGCACCGATGCACTCTGCCGAAGTCACAGAGATAAACAAGAGACACAACAAGGACCGACAGAAGCAAAGCGATGATTCAGTGTATGCGAGGTCCGCTGCTAGTCAGGGAGCCAGTGGAACACATCCAGCATTCGTGGCCGAAGACCTGACCGAATTTGGGGATTCGTCGTCAAAGCTGTCGAATGCATTATAGGCATTAGACAACCACCCCAACCGTCCAACTGCATGGGAAGACGACACAACTATAAGTCTATAATTATGTCGAAATTATGATGATCTCACTCTATATAATCCAGGCCGTAAACCCGTCACCTATATATATATATGGTTGTAGTTTCTTTCCTGCTTGTATACATTATACATACATTGTGGCATACATACATATAATATATATATATATATATATATATATATATGTATATATATATTATACTCAGATAAGTCTCCAAGAATGCTGTAGTTACAGTGTAGTACATTGTGTATTTGGACATAAATAATATTATAGATAAAAGCTTAATATATGTATAGACTTTATTGGCTAATTTTAAATGAACACATGTGCATCTACGTGCATGTGTGTTTGTCTCAACATGCGTGTCATGAGATCTTCTGTAAGGTCCTTGCTGAAAGAAGCTCTTTATAGATGGTCAATTGTAATACAATACAATGCAATGCAATACAATGCAATACAATACAATGGTGTCCCGTCAAAAGCGCGCAGGACAAAAGCGCGCCGACAAAAGCGCGCCGACAAATGCGCGCCGACAAAAGCGCGCTCGGGTCAAATGCGCGCCGACATAAGCGCGCGGCGTGGACCAAAGGCTGTACTTTCACTTCGCCTAACATAAATTAAATCAATTCCTAACAATACTTCTCACCTACTGTGACCTACATGTGGCCAATATTCAAAGCCCTTCATCAAGGCAATGATTCAACCACCTATTATGATGAATGTTGTTTGTCCACAAATAAGAAATTAAATTAATCACTATTTTGTAATTTTAATTGCCGATTGACGAGACTTCAAAGGAAGCCGAAAGATTCAAGGAGGTTCGCGACCTACCGGTTGCATATTTGCCAGACAATTACACATGGAGCGCGGTAGTGTAGTGGTGGTGTCGTTGTCTTGAAGCCGGAAGGTTCGAGGTTCGAATCCATCTCAAGTCGCCGCGTAGGGACCTTGGGCAAGTCATTCACTCACAATTGCTCAGCGCTTCGGCGTGAAACTCCGATGCAGTGTCCGCTCTGCAGTCGAGAGCGCCTCTGAGTAGCGAACTTGAAGGGGCGCTATAACAAGTGCACGTACAAACAAACATGAGTGTGTCCGTGAGTTTTTCATTCTTTTTTTCTGTGTATGTTAGTCTATATCTTGTTGACTGCGCGCTTATGTCGGCGCGCATTTGTCCAGCGCGCTTTTGACGGGTCGCGCTTATGTCGGCGCGCTTTTGTCGGCGCGCTTTTGTCCTGCGCGCTTTTGACGGGGTACCCAATACAATACCATACAATGCAATACAATGCAATGCAATACAGCAGATATAATACAATACAATAAATACAATACAATAAATACAATGCAATACAATACAATGCAATACAATGCAATTCAATACAATACAATACAATGCAACATGTTGCCACACACATTTGCTTAAGTATGCGTGATGCATTTGAATATGCATGAATGCATGCACGATTGTGTACATATCTGCATGTATGAAGAATATAATTGACATATATACATACATAATGACATATATGAATATAATTATCGTACATCTGATATGCATTGCGCACACATTACATTATATCGAAAGGCGTGTATACATACAAAAATAATTCGCGCGGGTCTTGCATGTCATCGCATCGTTTGCGGCCGAACCTCAAACAAAGACGACACATAATGACGCTAGGGGTCACCGGGTGTCAGCCTCACCTCTGACCTTGAAGGTCGAGAATCTAAGTAACGGCTGGAGGCTGTGTGCACAGCACAATTGAAGCGTTATTATTGTTATTATTAATGTTAATGGTGCAGCCCGTCGGCGGCCCGACGAGGCAAAGTCACCCAGCCGGACCCCCATCCGCCCACCAACCCATTCCTTGACATCTTCACGCCTCAGCCCGGTCGGCCGAGCGCCCGGTCATCACCATCATAATTACTGTCGTCGCGAGAGTCGTTGTCACCATTCCTATCATCGTCGTCGTCGTCATCATCATCATTGTCAGCATCATCATCAGCATCATCATTATCATCATCGTCTTCGTCGTCGTCACCGTCATCATCAGCATCGTCATTGTCATTGTCATCGTCGTCATCGTCTTCGTCGTCCTCGTCTTCGTCGTCATCATCATCAGCATCATCATCATCATCACCATCATCGATTCATCATTATCATCATCCTCATGGTCATCGTCTTTGTCGTTGCAAGGACTCCATAATTATGGTTTACCGTTTATCGTGAAAATAATGTGTGCTTCCGTCTCACTTTCAGCCATGGGTGTCGCCCCACTTCAAATTTTGTTTCTGCAGATATATTAAATATGGTGGTCATAAAATTATCGTCACAGTCAACTTTTGACTTTGTAAACATAATTATTCGTCAAGCGGTCTAGATAACTAAATAGATATAAATATATATTGATTGAATGTGTAAGTCATAAATTTTCCGGAGTCTCAATTATCGTAAAAAAACTATAGAGTCGCAGAATGTAGGCTGTTAGACGGAGTTTCTATAGTCTTGTGCATAAGCGATTCCATGGCAATAACCATTTACATGTACACGGGACAGGAAACTCAAATCGTTGTGTCCAAGGTTTTGGACGAAAGTTAGAGTTCCGGAAAATATCAATTGCATCTTGTTTGCAGAAGAAAAGCATTGAATTAATATTATTGCATTTCTGAAGATAACTTGACGATTATAGGCCTAATTATAATGCTCACAAAGTAAAATTGCACTTGGAGATTCGAAACACCAAATGTAATAGCAGAAACAAAATTTGAAGTGGTGTGACATCTATGACTCGGAATGAAATGTATTTTAAAACAATTACGAGTTATAGGCGTATACCAGGGTATACCATGCATGAAGCCCTCTATAGAAATAAGGAGTCGCTAAAGCGGCCCATGCCATTTGTATGTATACCATCGGTGAATATATATATATATATATATATATATATATTACGGATATATATATAGGCCTACATAGAGTTACATACAATCTACATTCATAGCTAACGATATATATATATCGTATATATATATATATATATATATCTCGTATATATATATATATATATATATATATATAGGATATACATAGGATGCTGCATGCCGTCCCCGCGGATAGTTTTCCGCCGTCGAAATCGATGCTCTTACTTAGATGCCTAATCCTCGCTTGATGCGCGCCTCGAGCGATGGATGGGCGACTTCCTTCTGCAGTGTGTCCAGTAATCGTCAGAGTAATCGACGCTGAAAGTAATCGGCGGTGGAAGTAATCGTTTGCACGCGGCCCGCGACACGATCGCTCGGCTTTGTCGCAAATGTTTACCTCCGTCAAATCCCCAATTATCGCCCGGCACGTAACTTAATTTGTCCCCCGTTCGCGGCGGGGATTCGAGGATTTCCCCTCGGTGTCTTCTCCTAATTTAATTCGAAAAATTCCGGGACAAAAGCGACGGATTTGCGGTGGATTCGATAATTTGCCAACGCTCTGCCTCGCCTTTTGTCTTCGAGTACGAGTCACATGTTTATACAGACCTCTTATACTGCGCCACGTGTAAACGCTGAGATTATGTATAGGCCTATATATATTTCCGTATATATATATATATATATATATATAGACACAGAGAGAGAGAGAGAGAGAGAGAGAGAGAGAGAGAGAGAGAGAGAGAGAGAGAGAGAGAGAGAGAGAGAGAGAGAGAGCGTATATGTATATATACACGGAGGTTATCTGCATCATATGGAGTTGTAAAACGTCATTTATATATCCATATATATATAAATTTCTGTGATTGATTGATATATCTATGATGTCATATTCATCCGTGAATTTCTATAGCGCATCTTTATGACTCCCATAGGTAATTCCTTGTCGACAGGGACGGTGTCGACTAACAGAGTCTCCCCCCAAAGGTCTTTCCCGGGGATTTTATTTCGAAACAGACTCTTCCCCTTCCCTCCCCTCCCCGACGAATCTGTTCCAGAATAAATTCGCCCCGGACACTATACATGTATATATATTCTGAAATAAAGTATTCGGGAGGAGAGAATATTTCCTTCGTCTACGAAACAAAGTCTCCCCATTGAGCGTGAAATCAGCAACAGTCGCTTAAAATTTATGGATGACCATGCAGGTCAAACCAGTGCCTAAAGTGTAGACAAATAAGTGCCTGGACGCCCCTTACCTCTCCAAAAGAAGTGCCTGGACGTCCCTTACCTTTCCAGTCTGTGCTCGCCAATAAGTGGCTGGACGACGTTCAGATTTCGAAACAAGTGCATGGACGCCGTCCATGACCGTCCAGGCACACTTTAAGCCCTGGGTCAAACCATTACATAGCCTAGTTTACGTTGCTTAATTATTTAACACGAACATATAATATTACATACCTTTACGTCACAAAATGCCTTCCAATACAGATTTTCTGCCAGAGGGAGACTCTGTTTCAGGGGAGACTTTGTATCGGGTGGGGGAGGGGGGGAGGGTAGACTTTATATCGTGACACAGGTAATGCAATGCATGCAGTTGTCTGTGGCGTCAAGTCTAGGGTCGCCATTTTCACAAGAATATGTTTAACAGTTTTGTTTTTCCTTCATTTTTAACCATTAAAAAATGAAGATTATCCAGAGTTGAGTGTGGGCCCTGGTCAACTAATAAAATAATTTAAACTAACTTATTTGAGCGAGTAAAAGCTCTGCAGAGTGGTTCGTCATTGAGTTGTGACCGCAGGGGTGAGCATTTGAGTTATGGACCAGAGGGCACCGTGGTGTATGCTTTGCCTTGGGCGCCATTTGGACTTGGGCTTGGGCTTGCCATTGCCGATTCATGCGTGTTTCAACTCCGAAAAGTCTTTGGCTTGCATACATTTTCCGCCTCCGATAAAATTTTTTCTGATATAGCCAACTACACGAGTGCAATATATTCATGGGCGGAGACCTAGGGGGGACAGGGGGACGGTCCCCCCCAATGAAAGTGTTGGGGGGGACGGCCCATGCATTTGTCCCCCCCCCCCCAAAGTTTGAGCGTCAAGACTTTTTGGGGCGGCAAAAATTGACAATTTCGTCGAAATTTTAGCCGGATGACTAAAAAAAAAAGGTCATCAAATTTTTTTGGCGGCGAAAATAATTTTTTTTCCGAGATTTCGCCGGTCGTCAGAAATTTTCTGAAAATCTCGCGTCTTTCCGTCCCCCCAATTCTTGGCCCAGGTCTCCGCCTATGAATATATTAAACAATTAATAGCAGCCTAAATTAAATTAGACAGATTCAAACACTGTGAGCATAGTTTATAATATTTAATAAATTACAGCGGTTCCGAATAACAGAATCCCTCCAACATTCTTGTCGG
>OX457050.1:31221026-31233526 GCA_949752735.1 Lumbricus terrestris
ATTAGGTGACTAAATTGACGTCGAGTTGTTGAAACGACTATAGATTGGGGTCAGAAGAATAGCTTAGAATTTTAGAATCATATAAATTGGAAAGAAATTCAATATAATTATTTTCATTTATTAAAAATGTAAGCAGTTTAACATTTTGAGGGATAAATAAGTTTGAGAGCAAATTTGAAATAAATAGACATGTTTAACTTTGGCACTTTTTATATTTTTATGACATTTACATATGACGATTGAATGGTGTGTCGCCAAATTTGATAGCAAATTTAAGTGTGTCGCGGGACGAAAAAGGTTGAGAACCCCTGGATTAAAGCATCTTGGAGAAGCAGTGTCAGCAGGACATACAAACAATTGCACAATGTACATTGTACAATATACAATGCAATGAAATGCAGTGAAAAGAAACAATACCACAGAATTCAGTGAAATATTATATGATGTAGTACGTTACAAAGCAATGCAATGAATACAATGCAACATAATACATTGCCTTGCAATACAAAGCAATCTATATTATAATTCCGAAACACTTTCCATATGTTTGTTTATTTGTTTGTACGCTTTTGACTCTCCCCTGCAGAATAGGCTCGGAAATGAAACAGCGTCGGTTTTTAAAAAAAATGCAATCGATTCTTACCCAAATTATAAGGTCAGCGCAACTATTTTCAGGTTTTAATTCAGTTTAAAACAAAAGTTATAAGCGTTTTAAGACAGATTTCATCAGTAATTGATCACGCTAGCGCTTTAGTCAAGAGTCTACACCGCATGACGTAATACCCGCCCAGTAATAATTTCCGTAGCGCCCCGCAGGGGTGGGTCAAGTTTGGCTTTTTGGGGAAGCGAGGAGGGGTGGAGGGTTGGCGAAAACCCGAAATTTAGCAGTCAACGATGGATACCAGAGTGGAGTAGTGTTTAAAACCATAAATTTCACTTTAGAACTCGAGTTATTAGCGTTTTAAGACAGAAGCGTTTTAAGACATATTTCATCGCTCACGCTTTGGTAAGCAGTATCGAGCTTTAGTAAAGGAGTCTACATCCCGAATGACGTCATACAAGCCCAGTAATAATTTTCGTAGCGCCCCGCAGGGGCGGGTTACGTTTGGCTTTTTGAGGAAGCGGGGTGGGGTAGAGGGTTGGCGAAAACCCTAAATTTAGCGGTCAACGTTGGGTACCACAGTGGAGTAGTGTTTAAAACCCTAAATTTCCCGGGCAACGCCGGGTTACACATCTAGTACAATATAATGCAATACAGTACAGTGCGATAGAAAAACAATAAAATAATACAATATAATATAATGTAACACAGTGCAGTGCACCACAATACTGACTGGTTGACTCACTTATTGACTGAATTCTGATTCTAACTGATTCTAACCACAATACTTTACAGTACAATACAATAAATACACTGCAATACAATACAGAGCAATACAATAGAACAAAAAATATACAGAACAACACAATAGAATACAATGAATGCAATACAATACATAGTGCAATGCAACACAATGCAATACAGCAAATACAGTGCAATGCAATACAAGGCTATGCAATACAATGCAATATAAAACAATGCCTTGGAGTGCAGTATAATAGAATGTAATACAATACAAAATGCGATACAGTACACTGTGATTTGAATACAACAATACAACATAATATACGGTACAACACAGTGCACTGTGGCAAAATACCTTACAATACAATAAATTAAAAAACAATACAATGCAATGATCTATGCAATGCAGCACAATAGAGAAATGCAATGCAATACAATACGTAGATGTATTTATTGCCTATTTCCCACTTTTGTTTCATCCTTTGATGCAATGTGATCACAATTGTTCAGTATTCACCAATAGCTGATTAATCAATACACAATGTACGTTGCTATATTATATTCACCAATGGCTGATTGACTGATTGATTGACTGACTGATTGACTGACTGATTGACTGACTGACTGATTGATTGACTGACTGATTGACTGACTGACTGTTTGACTGACTGATTGACTGACTGACTGATTGATTGACTGACTGATTGACTGACTGACTGTTTGACTGACTGATTGACTGACTGATTGACTGACTGACTGATTGATTGACTGACTGATTGACTGACTGACTGTTTGACTGACTGATTGACTGACTGATTGACTGAATGACTGACTGATTGACTGATTGATTGACTGACTGATTGATTGACTGACTGATTGACTGACTGACTGTTTGACTGACTGATTGACTGACTGACTGATTTCTTGCCTGACCGACAGAGGTAGGTTTAGCAAATCACTTACATTCTAATCAATCAATCAATCAATCAATCAATCAATCAATCAATCAATCAATCAATCAATCAATCAATCAATCAATCAATCAATCAATCAATCAATCAATCAATCAATCAATCAATCAATCAGACAAACATCTAATTCTATTTCTAATTCTAATTCTAACCGATAATCTAAAAAATTGCAAATTTTAATTGATAGGCTAATGACTCAAGCTATTCTACAATTATTATATAATCCCTCATCAATTTAATTAATCGTCCTAATTACTTCTGATTGTGTGAATTAATTATTAAATACCCGGATAATTGCTTGACTGACTCACTGATTAATCGGCAAACTGGTTCTGCGATTAAATGACAACCTTTACACTACTGATTGAGTGAGTGAGCGACTCGCTAATTGATTGTGTTGACTGGTTTATATACTGGCTTACTGAATGCATGTCAGACTCTCATGTTACCTGACTTGCTTTTGCTGCACTATGATCCAATAACGAGCTGCCAAAACCGCTTACTTACTGAAATATAATTAAATATATATTACATATACATATATCTTATATAAAGAGTCATGGATAGACAGCATATAACTTTTTATAGCCTGACAAAGGATTGTAACTGCAGAATGGATAAGTGTTGATTTGCGATGATGACAGATTTAATTGAATCAGTAGAGACTCCGTTATAAATGACGCCCCTTGATGTTCTTGCCATTGCAAGTAGCCTCGCCGCCGCGCGGGTGATGCGCCAACAGCGATTCCATTAATCGACGACGTCATAATTGCATGCGCACTCTACGCGTCGATCGTTAATCACCATTTAAAAATAGATCGAAGGCTTAGTCATTTGGCGCCATCTGCTAATCGCCCGTGCAGTCATTATGCGCGCCAGATGTAAACAGAGCTGTAGATATATATATACTATATATAGTATTATATACATATATATAATATATATATATATATTTATTATATATGGCACAGTCTTCCGTGTCGGGTTCTGACGGGTCAGAATAAAACCCGCTAAAATTCCCTTCCCCCGTTTAATACTATAATATACGAAGCGTCTAACCATATATCCCTGTATATAGCCGCAATGTAGCGGGACAAAACTATTAGCATCAATTACCGTATTCCAAATTTATTTTTGCGAATTTCGGGCCCTTCTGTTTTTCCGTTGTTTTGAATGTCATTTGAGGAAGTTAATAGAAGCCGAAGTCGGAAATAATTTGAACTGGTACCATGCTGTCAGTCTTTCTTTCTCCTCTTTTTCCTTTTCCCCCTCTTCTTTCTTTCTATCTCGTCTCTTTTCTTTCTTTCTTTATTCTTTTTCCTATTTTTCATTTCTTTCTTTTTCTTTTTCCTCTTTTTTCTTTCTCCTCTTTTTCTATCTTTCTCTTTTCTTTATCCTCTTTTTTCTTCCTTCCTTTTTTCTCCCCTTTTTCTTTTTTCTCTTTTTTCTTTCTTTCTCGTCTTTTTTCTTTTTCTCCTCTTTTCCTTCTTTCTTTATTTCTTTCTCCTCTTTTTGTCTTTCTCTCTTTCGCCTCTTTTTCTTTCTCCTCCTTTCCCCTTCTTTTTCTTCCTTTCTTTCGCTGTCTGTCTGCCTGTCTGCCTGTCTGTCTGTCTCATATTTTCTTCATCATCCGCCTTCTCCGTCTTATAACATAATAATTATTATAGCTTATTCATCATCCTGTGCTGGTGTTCGTCATTCGAGTATATCACTTCATTTGGATATCTCCTCCGTGACTCCGTCATAAACCATCCGTAATCCTCCTCCTTTTCCTCTGTTCATTTACCTCCTCTTCCTTCTCCCTGCATGCCATCCTCTTAACCACCATTTTAAAAATACACATGCCTCTCAATCTTTAGCGAGACGAATGTTCAAATGGCGTGATGTGTCTTTTTGTATATACCATGCTGTAGCAGTCGTTTGGCGGAGCTTAATCAAAGCTAATCGATAATACAACAAAGGAGATCAAATTCAAGATGCGCTGCAGCAGACCATCATGCTCACATGCAGACCTACCTCGGAGAAGTTGCGGCCGATTAACACCGACTTAAAATCAATGAAAGAATCAGCCAGTAAGATCGTTATCACTTGGGCCGTTTCTACCGTTTATGACTTTTAAATTGATGCCATAACAACCGGTTTCCATGGCAATAGAAACGTCGGAATTCTGACTATATATAGTGGCATAAAATCTGCAGACGGTATAGGCCTATAGCCTACAGCATGTATGCATATATAGTTGTTGATACCGTTTCTTAGCATGTCTGCAACTACAAGTTGGTTCGACGTTTTCAGATTAACTCTAATTCAGAAATGGGGATAAAATAACATTATCGATAGACGCAATTGATTCGGCTGTCACAGCGACTGTTTGGAAAAATCATTAAGCCGCAGATGGTGCTGTGCGCCGCCGCCGTGTAGGCCTATACAGTAATATACAGACGAGAAAGACAGACTCAGAGCCGTGCGCCAGATTGACATCGTTCGAAATAATTCACCGCGTATATAGGCTATACTATATATAATATATATTCTACTTCGAATCTCTTGATAACATATAAACGACTCGACGACGTCACCGGTAAATCAATCAGAACGATTGTCCGATTTAGAATAATTTTATATGTTTTACTACGCGTTTTCAGGCGTTTTGCTGGCAACAGGTGGAGTCAGAATCGTCGCATGTATATACTATACTATACATGCATTATATATGTATATATCTGCATTTGAGTATACGCGATTACAACAAGCTGAGAGGCTTGTATATATTATACAAAGCCGAAGGGATCGGATTTCAAAGGACACGCTTCATTCGCTTGAGGACAGCTTTTACCGAAGAAATATTACTGACCTGCCGCGGGCGATCGGTTAGGATGACGACAATGATAAAGTGCGCGTGCACACATCCCTGTGATGTGCGAAATAGCCCTCTTAAACGATCCTATCTCGACACTCTATGGCTACAGTAGTATAGTAGGTTATAGTTGCAGTTTAACGTCACTGTGTGGTAACAAAGACCATTAGCGACGCCCTCCTCCTTTATATCCAGGCTTGGGACTGGCACTGGCAGAGTGCGACGAGTGGCGGAGTTCTATCCATGGCTGTATTTATACGCACGCATTATATACGCACTCTGCAATCGTATATATATATAATATATAGGCCTATATATAATATAATATATACATATATAATATATAATATATATATAATATGTATGAATGCATGCTGAAGCGCAGCATTAAGGTTATGTATAAACATGTATATTGCGGGCATGGGTGCAGTGATTACCCTCCAATGGGCCCACCTCTGACAACCCACTGCGGTCCACCATACACATATCTATAACTGTGGGCCCTTTAAAACCACGGGCCCATTAGCACCCACCTTAATTCGGGCAGAAATTAAATGCCTTAGAAAGATCTTGAGAGTGCAATGGACAGAAAAAAGAACAAACGAATGGGTATTGGAGAAAACGGGAACAGAAAGAACCTTATTGAGCACGATAAAAAGAAGGAAACTCACTTACTTCGGTCATTTGATGAGGAAACAGGGGTGGCTGCATGGAAAAGGAAATAATACAGGGTACAATTTCGGGAGCAAGGGCAAGGGGAAGACCAAGGATGGGATGGATCGATAATATCATCACGTGGATGGAACTACCATTCGAGAGGATACTGAAGGAGACGGAGGACAGGAAAAAGTGGCGAAGGCGTGTCCATGAAGCAACCAACCCTCGAATCGAGGATGGTTAAAGACAAGACAATAATTCGGGCATGTCTACATATACAGGTTCCAAGCTGCTATAGAGCGTCACTCGAAAGTCAAGAGTTTACTATAGGACACCAGCTTATTCACTAGCGATGTGTCAAATCAGAGGGGATGCCTCTACAGTATATATAGTCAGAAGGAAATCTGACTCCTTTCGCTAGAGGTCACTGCTGGGAAGGTCTGCCCGCCCACCCACCCGATCTCCGCACTGACCTCTGCCGAAAGGATTCAGTATTTATTGCGACGAGTGTCGTTTAAGCGTATGTATATATAATGAAGCTAACTGTATACCTCCAATTAAGCGATACTTTGAATATATCTTGATAAGACATTACATAATGTCACATTTAGCCTATATACTTCAAGCATTGTTTGACGTCTACTCGACATTTCATTTTCCCCCTTTATTTTTATATTCTCCTGCCAACGAATCATTGTCGTCAAAATTGTCGTCTAATTCGATCCTATACTTCTGAGGACGTTTGTCTATATGATGCCCGAAACGTTGGAGTCACTTAAGATCGAACTTGCAACAAAAAAATTCATGACCAATGTGAAGCGTCAGGTCATGTAAATACGATTGTCGTCTTACAAAACAATACTGCACAATACATCTTACAATACAACAGAATACTGCACAATAATCTTACAATACAACAGAATACTGCACAATACATCTTACAATACAACAGAATACTGCACAATACATCTTACAATACAACAGAATACTGCACAATACATCTTACAATACAACAGAATACTGCACAATACATCTTACAATACAAGAGAATACACTACGCAATACATCTTACAATGCTGCTGCAGCAGGAGTAGTAAGACTACGTAATACATGGTATAAACAATGCGATGCTGCACAATATCTCTTAAAGTGCAAGACTAATAATACAATACCACGCAATAGAATCAACTCGCAATGCAAAATTACGCAATACATCCTACAATACAGTGCTTCAGTGCATGCAGTCAATCCATGGATGAGTATTGATCCCGCGGCGTTAATGCATGCATGCATCATATATATCGTGACATCATTGCAGGTATAAAACATGCGTTAAGGATAGATTTAATAATAAAGTAATAAAATATAAATTAAGCGCAGCAGGGCGTGCAAAAAAGACATGTCTACAGCATATATACGTATAATGTATATATGTATAATATGTTGTTTTCTTTCGATGGCCATCATTCAGGCGGCGGCTCTACTTCATCGGTGGCGCACACGCTTAAATGAACACGGATGCGATTGATCGATGGCGCACACATCTACTTTATAATATATGCGGTGATATTGGGAGCGAATTTGTTCAGCACGGAAAGCGTAATGCTGCTTGTCATGAACTCATGTCGCCAGATGTCACAAGAGTTGGCAAGAAAATGGATCCTATACTATATATATATATATATAATTTATATATATACGGTCATTTGTCGACATTATTGTTACTATTAGTACTGATAATATATAATGCATAATCGTAAAGAAAATTTGTATACAGCGCAGGCAGATATATGCTATACACAAGGGATGGGCATAGTGGTAATGTGACTTTTTGCCACCCCCTCCCACCCCCATCTGATTTGTTGGGGCGCTATATACCGAACTCCTCAAAGTGTTGAGACATGTGTTTCATATATAGAGGGGTATTTAGGCATTAAACTGTTAATGTGTATATGTATGTATAACTCGGTAAATGGGGTGATATATGTGGGTTTGGGATGGGCTGAATGAAGATTTTATGTGCATGGGTCTAAAAAAGATTCGGCAATTCTGACATATAGAAAGTGACCCTAAAGTCAAAAAAGGTTGACTGTAAGTTGTATACAATCCTAATAATAATCCTAATAATAATCCTAAAAATAATCCTAATAATAATAATAATAATAATAATAATCTTTTCTTTAATGAAGCGCCTGCAAGACGCACATGTATATATACAAGTTATGCAGTAATCTTAATTAACATCGAACTGAACAGGCAGCCTGCAGTACACGACACTAATAGCAGCCTACAATGCATGTCCGCAAAACGGGGGCTCGATCGAGCTCGCTATATCTCTCGCACTCTACACTATAGAGTGTTATCCATTGCGCTACCGACCCTCTCCTTTACAAATGATGTATAAAGAACTGGCAGCTGAATTGGACGATAATTATGTAACTATATACAATGGGAGTATATGCACGTATAGACTATAGCGTCGTTAATTACACCTCAAATGCAATCATTGCCCTGGGCTATTGATTTTAATTTGCGATAATATAGTTCAATATTGGTCGGTGATGTGTACGATAATTATTACACCCGTCCATCTGATTCTTTGTGCATACATGTTTAAGTGTAATAGGCGGCTGTCTCTGTCTGTCTGCCTGTCTGCCTGTCTGTCTGTCTGTCTGTCTGTGTTTTGCCATTAGCTGTCATCGTTAATATGTCCGCAAGCCCACCTTTAGTTTTCGAGGATATCAGAACATCAGCCCCAAAGGAATTAAGACCCTCCTCTTCTGTGTCAACATATATAATAATGCGTATTGCTCAATTGCATTTCTTATCGTCGAAATGACAACTGGCGTTATAATTGCGTTGTGTACACACTTAATTAACAACAGATTGCTTCCCATTACCACCCCTGAATTGACATGAATTCTAAAAGCACGCGCGTGCACGCACTTCCCGCCGTCCCATGCATGACAGCCATGGGCAACACCCTATTTCCGAAGACCATGCAAGCAAGCATTGCAAAATTTGTATCTCCTGTTTTCAGCACATTCTACAGCACAAGTCCTTCAGTTAAAGTGAATGCATGCCCACAAAATTATTGCCCTAAAAAACGAAAAACCACTTCAGAATACCCCTGCATGGCAAACCTATAGTATAGTTTCGCGAAAAGATCTTGATTCAATATCCACAATGCATTTATGGTTTCCGGTTGGTTGTCTCTCGAGTCTCGAGGATTCTGCCTTATTAGAGGATAGGTTAGCCTACTTGTGAACATTTTGTGGTCATGATTTCACTCTCAACGATAGATGGCGCTCCACTTAAAATTCCGTTTCTAACGCTAAGAACCATGCTTTGAATCTCCAAAGACATTAATTTATTTTGCAAACAATCATTTGCCAATCTGCTTTCATAGATGTAATTAATTGAATGCTTTTAGTATTGTAAACAAGATGTGAAATGTCCTATGTCAAAATCTAATAAGAAGCGATAGGTGGATATTGAATCAAGATCTTTTCGCGATATTTGGATCAGATCACTACACAGTAGGCCTACTCAAAACTGAAAACATTGCTCTTTCACAAATCCTATCCTGATTCTTCCACTTCTCCTCACATCCCTCGCCATTTCAACTCTAAACATCACCCACCTTAGCCGTCCATCTATCTGCCTGCCTGCCTGACTCTCCGGACTTGACCCGCTGCCTATCGATTTTGTTTTGATTAAGCGCCTGTGAATAAGTTGGTTCCCGCGACTTGACTTTTGTGAACGCTGTATATATAGGCCTAAGTCTCGAGATTACGATTGACATTACCCAATTTTGCTAATTTGTTGGAAGATGTTTACACGTTATAGATACATCGGTAAGAGAACTGGCGACCGCGCGTCTGTGGAAGAGAGCGTGCGGGCGGCGGTTCGATTCCCGAAGGTGGCTATTTCAGAGATTCAAAAATCTCTGGCTATCACGGTCCGTCCACGGGGACTTAAATGGCGTGGCGTCCATTCGAACGGGTGAGCGGTGGTGAAGGATCTCACCCTCAGGGTCGAGGCCATATTATAAGACAGCCGCTATATAAAAATCCGATTACATTTACACTGGCCCGCCACTTGTTGGAAGATGATCACACTGGCCCGCCACTAAAATAGGTTTGACACCTCTGCTATAGATGAATGGTAAGTATAGCATGAAGAGCAGAGAGAAGCAGGTTCAAACCCCGTTAGCCACAGATGTTCTACCCAACCTTACACTCCCCAGAGGGCCGCAGTAAAACGATTAGCATGAAGCAGATAACCTAGGATTCGGCAGAAAGACCTTGCCACCGACCGCCGATGTATTATAGGGGTCTCACATGCGGGTGTAGGACATTTCCCCCCTGGACATTTCCCCCCCCCCCCCCGGACATTTCCCCCCTGGACATTTCCCCCCTGGACATTTCCCCCCCTGATTTCGACTAGGACATTTACCCCCCGGACATTTACCCCCCTTCTGTGCATACCACCTCAAATGACCATACACGTCCTACCCTGAATTCTAGACCTACGCCTAGGCCTGTATAATTATTCTTGCTTAAATTGGAGCTGGATTGGTGAAAATATTCTTGCTTAAATTGGAGCTAAATTGATGAAAATAGTCTTGCTTAAATGGAAGCTGGATTGATGAAAAATATTCTTGTTTAAATTGGAGCTGGATTGATGAAAATATTCTTGCTTAAATTGGAGCTGGATTGATGAAAATATTCTTGCTTAAATTGGAGCTGGATTGATGAAAATATTCTTGCTTAAATGGAAGCTGGATTGATGAAAATATTCTTGCTTAAATGGAAGCTGGATTGATGAAAATATTCTTGCTTAAATTTGAGCTGGATTGATGAAAATATTCTTGCTTAAATGGAAGCTGGATTGATGAAAATATTCTTGCTTAAATGGAAGCTGGATTGATGAAAATATTCTGGTTTAAATTGTTGAAGACGATAAAAGCAATGGTTTCCGCATACGGGGGGGGAAATGTCCTAGGGTAGGGGGGGAAACGTCCAGGAGGGGAAATGTCCGGGGGGAAATGTCCGGGGGGGAATGTCCAGAAGGGAAATGTCCGTTCCCCCTCACATGCAACAGAGATAAAGTATGCAGTGGGTCCGATGTAGCCTAAGTCTTATATTGATGTGTTCTTTTTTAAATAATTATATAGGCCTATGTGCTGTTGATGTCATGGGCTGTAAATGGGCAATGGATTATATCACTGCATTGCTTATATTTTATTCCTTTATCTTAAACTCACCTTGCTCTAGAAAATTAATATCCCTTACTCGCATGCGTGTATGGTGAAGCAAAGAGACCGAAGCGCTAACATCTCGTTTGCCAATAGCAAATGCAATAAGTTGCAAGGGGGCGTTGAAGGAAGGGAGACTGCTCAAGCGAGGTTGGGGTGTAAGTGCGTATATATTTTGAGAGACGAATTTCAGGAGAAAATGTTGTCATGAGTGATGAGGAAAGAAAAATTGGAAGAGCAGGAGCTATAGGAACTAGGAAGACAACGAGACGGAGAAGGAGGGGAATGTGAAGGAGGAGGAGGAGAAGAAGCAGGTGTAGCAGGAGGATCAGGAGGAGCAGGAGCAGGAGCAGGAGGAGCAGGAGGGGCAGGAGGAGCAGGAGGAGAAACATGAGCAGGAGGAGAATGAAAAGCAAGAGGTACAGTAGTGGGAGGAGCAGGAGGAGCAGGAGGAGCAGGAGGAGCAGGAGGAGCAGGAGCAGGAGCAGTAGCAGGAGGAGATGAGGATGAGTAGAAGGAGCAGGAGCAGGAGGAGCAGGAGCCGGAGGAGCAGGACGAAACAGAAGGCAAGCAGTCGAAAAGGAAGAAGGCATGCAAGGAGGACAATAATGAGGACGTCCGGACAGACGAAAGAATAGAAAAGAAGATTTGAATCGGAGGAAGGGGAAGATGAGGACTATAGCATTTGAAGGACGGGTAGAGTATGTATAAATGCAGGAAAAGACCACATTATTTGCAAACTCCGACACTGTTTGTATACTATATGACAGTGCCAGTCCCAAGCCTGGAAAAAGGAGGAGGGTGACACTAATGATCTTTGCAAAGGAATGCAGTGTCGCTAAAAGCAACAAGCGACCTATATCGGTGCCATATCACTTATTTATATAGCGCAAGAAGAATAGGAGTCCCTGAATAAAGCGGTTTTTATATATATTGCAGCGGATGCAGAGACACTGAGCCTCTAAATACTTATTACTGGCGCTATATAAAAGGTATACCATGATGCATTTATTGTAGTATATACTGTATATATGTATACCTGCATGGATTCGTGGATTGAAGAAAGTGCCATGTCGCGATAGTAGCCAGGTGTAGAAGGTGTTGTTGTCATCCGGGGGACCGGTGGGCGACCGGGCACCTCCCCCACCGCCCCCGGGGAACATCTGTGGATGCCCCTGTGCCATGTGTAGGTAGGGGTGGTGACCACCCATCAGCCCGGGTAGTCGCAGCAGGCTCTGCTGGACGAACTGAACGTCGTGAAGCGAATGACCTTGGAAGAGAAAAGGTCGCGAGTGGCTGACCCCTCCTCCACCCCCAACACCTCCTCCACCTCCAAGTCCTCCGCCGAAGATATTCTGGTGGAGTCCAGGACTCTGGAAGCCGCCTGGTAGATCCGGTCTCTGCTGGAGT
>OX457050.1:31238526-31256026 GCA_949752735.1 Lumbricus terrestris
GCATGCTTGATTGGATTTTTTTTTTGAATTGAGATCTCTATAAATTATGCACTTCGCTTTGATCCACGCAACGTCAAGTTTTGATTGGAATGTCTGTAAACATTCACTCCTTATATTTAAATGGTCACTCAGTATACACTCATTCACTCATCATAGGCTATATTCACTTAGTCGAGTGACCAAGTGAATTCATTCATTCATTCATTCATTCATTCATTTGGCCACTCATTAATCCATTCATTTTGTCACTCAATCACTGAGAAATGGACCTGATCATCGGTACATTAGTTAATTCGTTCGTTCATCCATCCATCCATCCATCCATCCATTCATCAATCCATTCATCCATCCATCCATTCATTCATTTATTTGTTCGCAGTTCGTTCGTTCATTCATTAATCCATTCATTCATCATTCATTCATTCATTCATTTTCAATGTCCAATCTTATATATATAGATCTATATATTACTCAGCTTATAAAGCCATTTATAATATATATATATATATATATATATATATATATATATATAGAGAGAGAGAGAGAGAGAGAGAGAGAGAGAGAGAGAGAGAGAGAGAGAGTGACAGAGAGAAAGACAGACAGAGAGAGAGAGAGAGAGAGGGAGAGAGAGAGAGAGAGAGCGAGAGAGAGAGACAGAGAGAGAGAGACAGAGACAGAGAGAGAAAGACAGAGAGAGAGACAGACAGACAGACAGACAGAGAGAGAGAGAGAGAGAGGCCAATCAACGCAATCAACGACCCATCCAAACCCTTTTGCATGCAGATATATAAAGAAAGTAATAAACGTGTCAGCAGCTCATCATTTACACCCATACCTATATAATTATCCTTAAATCAGTCTGTATACCTTCGTCGCATGTTTTGCGGTTGTCTTAGACAACAAATGTTAAACCTATAAGAGAAGGTCTTATGTGACGAGTTCTGTTGCACTTTATAATAGAAGGTCATTAATGTACCCACGAAGTGTTAGACAAGACGACATAATGGCCGGGTATACAGCCATGGTCAGGTAAGCCAGGCCAACCAGGTCAAACAGGCCAGCCAGGTCAGTCAGACCAGTCGCAACTATACAGACTGTAGCATAAGTCTTCAGGTCAACCGGTTCAAACTCAGGACGGCTTTTCAGTTTTATATCCCATGGAGCGCCACTTTCAATGCTATATATGTGTAAGTACATAAAGGTACTGGCCCAGTTAGCTACACCGGTATACGCAAGAGCGGCAGACGTCTGTTGGTTGCAATGGACTGCGGTTCAAGCCCCGGGCTGGGAGTTGACATTCAGAGATTTAGATATCTCGGCTAGCACGTATGGGACGCAGGGGCGCAAGCTCCTGCGGAGCGACCTTGGGCAAGTTGCTTACCCATCATTGTCTGTGGGAAGGCAACGGGAAACCACCTCACTCATCTCATCACCAGGGGCGAAAAGCCAATGAACCTGCCTTCGGGCAGAGAACCATCATCATCACACATATAGGTAAAGCATCGCATATACATTTTGCAGGTCCTTCAGAGGGGGAACCTTCAGAATCTATAGGGATTTCTATTTTCTACAAGATCGACATTATCATCGATTGCGTCAAGCAAAATCGTATACATAGACCAAAAGTCGTAATCGCACACACGTTTGTCCCATGCACACACGCCCCCGCCCCCTGCAGAAACCTCAATCCCCAAAGCAGAGGAAACTATATAGATAAAACACTGAAGGTCATATGTGTGTATACACACTCGCATACGTATATGTATATGCATACGTACAGAGCCCTTGTATACACATGCATGGTTGCTTACAGATTGGATCCTCTTCAATAATTGCTGCATTTCATTCTTTCACGCGCGGACGCATCTTCAACGCCACGGCTCATATTTTCGGCGTTGCGCACAAAACGCGCCCACTTGGCTGCGATCAAAGAGCGAGAACAAAGAGCTGACTTCCGCTTTTGTCTATCTATCAGCGGCTATCACCCGTCGCTTGATCGTCGGAACTTCAACGGTTGATCCATTTATTAGCCTACCCACCACCCCCCGATCTATTTATCAGCCCTCCGATCATTAGCACGAATTAACCCTGTGTCGGCTGAATTAACCCGACATCGAAGGGGCGTTGCGGTCATGTGATCGGTTGACCTTATCTGAGAGGAGCAGAGGGGTCATGTAGGTCTATATACCACACCAAGTCATGCATGCATAGAATTATGGGTATATCATTTTCATGTGATCTATATCGACTATATACGGTGAGATATGCATAAGAGTAAACAAGATATAACCAATGACTTTCATTTACTCATTCATTCATTCGTTCGTTCGTTCGTTCGTTCATTCATTCACTCAGCGGACTTATTTTGCGCCTCTTCAAGAAACAAAAGCCCCCGGACAAATCCCGGGATAAAGCCCCCGAGTTGTTCAGGGTGGGGGATGTCCTATAGATCTACATCCAGGCCGATGTGTATAGTATTATCTATAATTATGAAGAATATCATTTTATGCTTCCGGTTTGCATTTTCAAGTTGATTCTTGCAAGCTGTAAAATTCACTGCGTCATATATATACGCGCTTGGATTTACTTTTTGCCATGCCTGCATATATATCTGTTCGGACTTCGGAGCCATGTTAACATACCGAGTTCATGTATATATTTGTAGACATACATGTATATTTAGGTATACATATATATATATATGTTTTCAATATTATGGCAATGTAATATTGTTATATATGATGCATGTGTTGTTACATTATGTAGACCTATATATAGGCTACATAGGGACAGAAATAGGGAAGAAGACAAAGAAGTAAATTATATATACACAATGTTACACTGTTACACACACATATATATATATTATATAATATGCATGAGATGATATGCCGTCATGTCACAAAATGCTAACAAGACGAACTTCTGCAGTCAATCGCAAATGTGCTTTTTATCACCCGCCACCCATTTACACCCACCACATAATGCACCAAAGACTCATATATATATATATATATATATATATAATATAAATATATATACATGAATCACTATCATGCATGCTTGCAAATAATGACAGTTTCATACTCATTATATATATATTTGTAATTATTTGTGCGCATACACCGTGTTCTTGTGTATAGAGATAATGTTGACATATAATAGACGTATATACTAAACTAGAGGCAGGTGAAACGCTGTGGGTATACACGAGTTGATGAACGCGTTGGCAATGGTCGTTGAGGCTGCCAAAACGCCGTCGGATAATTAGGGGTTAGTCTGGTCTGCCCCTCCTTCGTGCGGGGTACGAGGCCCCGTCTGGACAATGGGGACTGGACGGGGACATAAATTCGGGTGACAGTGTCAGCGAAGGTTTTCTAAAGCCCCTCGTAATTATGTCTAATTCATCGGTGAACGTTGGACGCCATGATTGTTAATTGGATACAATTAAAAGCTACGTCGCTCTCGCAAGGGTTTGAATGGCCCTATTTAAGACGATTTATGGGTCTCTGAGTAAGTAGTCTGCGTGCGTGTGTGCGTGTTTGTGTCTGTGTGTGTGTGTGTTTGTATGTGTGCGTGTGTGTTTGCGTGTGTGTGTGTGTGTTTGTGCGTGTTTGTGTGTGTATCTGTATGTGTGTTTGTGTGTGTGTTTGTGTGTGTGTCGGAGTGCGAAGTACAGACAGACAGGGACAGAGACAGACAGACGTATACACAGGCACAGAAACAGAGATAGACAGACATAGAGACAAACAGAGGCAGACAGAGATAGAGAGACAGAAAAAGACAGAGACACAGTCAGAGAGACGGAGACAGACAAACAGAAGTAGACAGAGACAGAGATATATACAGAAACAAACTGAGACACAGAGACAGAGATACAGAAGCAGACATAGACAGATAGAAGCAGACAGAGACAGAGATACAGAAACAGACAGAGACCCAGCCACAGAGACAGAGACAGACAAACAGAGACAGACACAGAGATACAGAAACAAACAGAGACACAGAGACAGAGAAGCAGAAACAGACAGAGACAGATAGAAGCAGACAGACAGTGTATGGGAGGTAGACAAAAGGCGGATATAGTTGTCTTTAATGGACCCGATCTTTGCTCTTGGCTTTCCCAGCTTGGAGGGTGGTCGTATACGTCCAGCAGTAGAAACCCGCTCGCGTTCAACTGCACACCATGCACACCGTCTATCACCCATTTACACCCTGCAGATCTCTGCGTGATACCCTCAAACTATCGCTTTATAGTTATAGCTTTATATAGTATAGTCATCATAAGTATAGGACCCACCGCTGCTTAATTATACAATGTACATTCGTAGGCAATGAAAAATGAAACCGATTCCTTGAGAGCTATTATATCAATTCAGAGCTATAATATTATTATTATACTCAATTCGCCACTCAATGTATCCGTCTATGTATATCAACCTAGGCGACTTTTCTGATTTTTGTGCACTGCTAGCCATAGTATTATGTTAGCATTTTCAGCATGGGCGTGGGTGTAGCCGATGTTAGATAATGTATGTATGTATGTATGTATGTATGTATGTATGTATGTATGTATGTATGTATGTATGTATGTATGTATGTATGTATGTATGTATGTATGTATGTATGTATGTATGTATGTATGTATGTATGTATGTATGTATGTATGTATGTATGTATGTGTCAGGTTCCACAATCACTGACGATTTCTCCAGTCTCTTCTTACTGTTCTGTAGCGCAGCCTAGCCCTAACCTATTCCCTGTATGACGGTATCTAAGGCTAGTGTATAAGTTTCTAAAGTTCTTAACTTGTTCACTTACAACCAAGATCTGTTTCTTGTATTTTCTTCTCCGTTTTAATATTCGCAAATAACACAACAATGCATCAACGACGACAAGCGATTCAATTCTGTGACAGCAACGCAACCTTAATATCTTACTGCTCTCTAAAGTTTTTAACACACACTCCACTGTTCTCTAAAACGTCTTACACTACTAGCACTCCTTCAACAACTTATCTCACTGTCTGGGCGTGCACTCTTCCCCCTGCCGCTCTGTCCTTCTCTCTGCCTCTCTCCGTCTGTCTGTCTGTCTGTCTGTCTGTCTGTCTGTTTCTCTCTCTCGCGCTCTCCGGCGACGGTCGGCCGAGCCGCGCCAACTTTCCCGCCAGTCTGCCACCTGCAAGTCTGTCTGTCCGTACGCTTAACAATTAGCTGACCTTGAGCTGGTCTATTCGTACGCTTAACAATTAGCTGACCACATACACTATACAAAATTAGCTCACATTACCTCCCTCCTTTCTTTTAAAGAGAGCTAATTATCTATAAAAATTAGCGAACGTATCTTAACTAAACAATGCAAATAGTCCATAACATAATACATCATAAAATATCTTACACTACAATCTAGACAGACAATCGGCTACTACATTCAATTTACCTTTCTTATAGTTCAATAGAATGTCAAAATTTTGCAATGATAAAGACCATCTGACTAATTTAGCAGATTTCGACATTGATTCAGTCAAATAAACTAAAGGATTATGGTCTGTAAACACATTAATTTTAGAACCAATAAGAATTTCTTTCAACTTGTTTAAAGCCCATATGATTGCATAGGCTTCCTTCTCAATCGTCGCCCATCTCTTCTGGGTATCTGTCAGCTTCTGACTGATAAATGAAACGGGACGTTCTATCCCTTCCTCGTCCACCTGAGACAGAACAGCTCCCACAGCAAAATCACTGCTATCACAGTACAAATTAAATGGTTTCCCAACCTCAAACATATATAGAATCACATTTGACAAGACAATCTGTTTAAGGGAATCAAAGGCTTTCTGATGTGCATCAGTCCAAACAATGTTCTCAGGTACTTTCTTGCTGGTTAAGTCTGTCAATGGTTTAGCAATTTCAGCAAAATTACAAATAAACTGTCTGTAAAACCCAAAAAATCCTAAGACTTGCTTCACTTCCTTCCTGGTTTCAGGTTTCTTCAAATTAATCAAACTGTCAATCCTGTCTGGATTCATCATCTTCTTCCCTGATCCTATAAGGTGACCGATGAACTTCACCTCACTCTTACCAAACACACATTTCTTCAAGTTCAATGTTACATTATGCAGTCTTATTTGTTTCAAAAAATAACTCCAAATGTCTCAAATGAATGTCCCAATCATTAGAATGCACTGCAATGTCATCAACATAAGGTTCAGTAAAATCATGAATCGGTTGCAAAATCATATTTATCGCTTTTACAAAAGTCCGTCCAGAGTTAATCATTCCAAAAGGAACACGCGTAAATTCATACAGTCCATTATGTGTAACAAACGCAGTCTTCCATTGGTCACTCTTTTTCACAGGACAAGTCCAATAGGCACTGCGACAGTCCATAACAGAAATAAACTTGGATTTTCCGACTTTGCTCAAAACATCATTGACGATTGGCATAGGATATCTGCAGTTCTCAGTAAAAGAGTTAATGTATCTGTAGTCACAAGCCAATCTCAAGGATCCATCCTTCTTTTTGACAATGACAAGTGGACTTGCCATTCTGCTTGACGATGGTTGAATGATGTTTTCTTTCAGCATCTCTTGTATTTGTCTTTCCACTTCTGCCCGGTATATTAGTGGTATTCGATATGCCATGAATTCTTTTTCTCGAAAGTCTGGTTTCAACACCACTTCATGTTCTACTAATGTACATAGTCCCGGTTTGTCCGAAAATCTGTCTGCATAACGATTCAGTACATCAAGTAATTGTTTCTGCTGTTCGCTCGTAAGATGTCCAATTTGTTCGTAATCCAATTGGAGTGACTTCTGTTTTGTCTCTGAATAGTCTTCCTTCAGCGGTATTTCTACCACTGATCCAAATTCGTCATCCTCTTCCACGATCAGACCACAAGACAATGTTCTCGTAATGAACTTCCTCATCTTGTTAGCATGAATAATTCGTCGACCGTTTTCGTTCATGTCCACCAGATACGAATATTTGGATCTTCTTTGCAAGACCGTGCATGGACCATGCCATCGCGAGATCAATTTATTGGTTGACGTTGGATACAGCACGATGACGTTTTCTCCTGGTTCGAATTCTTTATCTTTTGCTCTTTTGTTATATTGACTGGCGTATTGTTTTTGCTTTTCTTCAGCACAGCTCTCAGCGAATGTCAAGGCCTTTTCCATGTCTGCTCTTAAATTCTTCAGGTACTTTGCCGGTTGCACTCCAATGTTCGGTGGTAGATTTATCTCTTTGGTCCAGCTTTCTTTAAGAATGGTTAGTGGCCCTCTCGGCAACTTTCCATAGACTAGTAGATACGGTGCCACTCCGGTAGTTGCATTAGGCACTTCTCTCAATGCCCAAACTGTAAATGGAATAATTTTATGCCACTGTCTCGGATTTTCCACAACGACATGATGAATCATCTTCTTGAACGTTTGATTCCATCTCTCCACCAATCCTGCCGCTTCTGGATGTCCTGGCGAATCGAATCGAGGACAAGACCCCATCAGTTTCAGAAATTCTCTTGTTAGACTGGCTGTAAAATTCGTTCCTCTATCACTCGTTATCACTGACGGAACTCCCACATCCATGAACAGCTTCATCAGAGCTTCGCATACAGCCTTAGCAGTCAATGACTTCATCAAAAAGATTGTCGGCCATCTTGTACATGAGTCTACGATGCACAAGCAATACTTATGCCCTGCTGCTGACGTCGGTTCGATTGGTCCTACGACGTCCATTGTCATTCTTCTGAACGGCACATCCTCCCTTGGTATTGGTTTAATCGGTACTCGATCCATCACCAAACTTCGTGCTTTCAACTGACACTTCTCACAGGACTTGCAGAACTTCACCACATCTCTACGCATCCTTGGCCACACAAAGGACAATTTGATACGTTCTCTTGTCTTCTCTTCTCCCAAGTGTCCGCCAAATACTGACTCGTGCGCCAATTCCATCACCTGAATTCTTCTTTCCTTCGGCAACACCAACTGATACACCAACTGATCCAACATTTGATGCTTCTTATACATCAACCCATTCACTACACTAAACTCTGATCCTTTGTCTTCAGCTATCTTCCACCACGACTTCAGTGACTCGTCATTTCTCTGCTGCTCTTCAAATTTCTTTGCGTCTGCCAATTGTCTTTCATCATTCGTATTCTCGGCAAACAAATCTCTCATACTCGTGTCCATTTCACTATCACTTCCAGAATCATCATAATCATCACGTTCACATGCAACCATCTCTTCTTCAATTTCATTGCTCCTGGATGTTACTCCTTCTTCTTCTTCTTGAACGCTTTGTTCATCATCGCTTTCTGTGTCTTCATCTAGCAAACTTTCATTTGATTTTTCCTCTTCTCCTTCTTCCACTTCTCTTCTCCGACTCTGTGCTCTCGTAGTCACATTCGCTTGCAATTCTCCTTGCAATACATTCACTGGTGGAACCTCTTTCAGTTCTGCGATTATCTCTGGATGCAGCAAGAACTTTTCTTTGTTATCTTTGCACAAGACTGCCGGAATGCTGGCACATACCAAGGTTAAATATGGTGCAAAATTCATTTCCTTGTCCTTCAAATCTCCTCCTACGTTATGACCACTCATCCGCACTTCTATTTTCACCAACTTAGCTGGAATGGGTTCTCCAGCCACACATTGCAAATGTACTCTGCCAATTTCTTCTACTATCGCTCCTTTCAATAATTCCTCATTGATTACTGGAATCTCAGTACCAGAGTCAATCAGCGCTTTGACTTGCACGGGACGACAACTGTCATCATTTCCACGTATTTCTACATCTACATGCTGTAGTAAGGACTTCTTCGTACGTTGACACTCATCTTTACTTTCTGTTTCTCGACAAGTATCCGTAATGGGAGCAGATTTTACTACTTCTCTCTGTATAGTAAACTGAGGCGTACACTTCATTACTGACTTCACTTCCGTTTCGCGGTTGTCTTGTCCTTCCAGCTGATTAGGTGCATTCATTACTTGGATCTGATTTACTCTGAGATTTTCTGCACTTCGAGTAAATCTATTTCTCAGATTTGTCATTCTTGGTGGTGCTTGACAATCCTTTATCAAATGTCGGTCTGACTGACAATTATGGCAACGTTTCCTCACAATACCTCTCTGTTCAGTGCTCTCCCGTCTGTAATTGTACGGAGTATATGCTGCATTGCTTTCTCTTTGGCGTCCCATCACTGGAATTCGACTATATATTTGTCTGTCACCCGTTGCTTCTCTTCTATCTTGACCAAACTGTCTTCCATGAGCACTATCTTTCCTTACTTCATTACTTCTGGCTTGGCTTCCTGTTTCTTTGTTACTACTATTCCACCTGGTTTGCTTCGAACTATTACCCCATACTTCATATTTCGGTTTGTCTTGAAACATTAGACCAATTCGATTGTTCACATGTATGTCTGCGAGATCTGCAACATTACTAGCTTCCAAACATTCAGTACCCTCCTTTGCTAGTATAAACTGTAGTGGACCCGGTGGTAGACATTCTTTCAACTTATCCGCCACCAACAGATCAAATAACTTCTCATAGTCTTTGCCCACTCGCCTACTTCTGACATAATAGTTCAACAGATTCTTCAATCTTGCTGTAAACATAGTGTATGTCTCTTCTGCCGTTTTCTTCGCATCTACAAATCGTGATCGATATTCTCTCGCTGTCAATTTGAATTCTTTCAGTAAATGTTCTTTCACTATGTCGTAATTGTCTAGATCATCAAAAGACAATCGGTTTAACACCGTTCTCGCTCTTGGCGTCATTAGTGGCAACAGCAAATTGACCCAAAACTGCTTTTCCACCGTAAAACTGTTGAATGCATTCTCAACTGTCTCAAAATATAATGGCACCTCCATCATATCATATGGCATCTTAGGTAACACGTGTTTCATTGCATCACCTATCTTTTTAATCTTGGACACCATTGTCTCACTTTCTCGGATCCTATTTCGTTCTAACTCCTCACGGCTTCTTCTTTCGTCTTCATTTCGTTCCCTCAGTCTATTTTGATCTTCTTCCCTACGCAGTTCTTCTTGTTCTATCTTCTGCTGCAACAATTCTAACTGCTTTCTGCGTTCCTCCTTTTCAATAGCCATTTCTCGGAGCTGAGCTTCCTTAAGAGCGAGTTTCTTTTGTTCTAAATGTACTTGTTCTTCCCTTTCTCGTTCCGCTTTTTCCAAATTTTCTTTCTCCATATTCAATTCTTCCTGTCGAATTTCTTCGGCTCTTTGTAATTCTGCCAAACGCATGGTTTCTTTGACTTCCTCGCGAGCCTTTTGCTCTTCAATCTGTTGTTTCCGTATTTCTTCATCACTTTTCCTTGCCCTCTCGTATTCTATCATCAATTCCATTCTTCTTCGTTCAGCTTCGTCACGATCTCTTTTCAGTTGTTCTAACTGAAGCTGGAACTGCTGCTTCTGCATCTCTATCTCTTCTTGTCTCATCCTTTCTGCTTGTTCTGCTCTTACTTTTTCCTCTAGTCGAATCTTTTCTGCTCGTTCAATCCCTTCTTGTCTTATCTTTTCTGCTTTTGCCGCTCTTTCGTTCTCTTCTTGTCTACGTTTCTCCTCTTTCTCTTTCTCTTCTTGTCTCCGTTGCTCCTCTTTCTCTTTCTCTTCTTGTCTACGTTTCTCCTCTTTCTCTTTCTCTTCTTGTCTCCGTTGCTCCTCTTTCTCTTTCTCCTCTTGTCTCCGTTCTTTCTCTTCTTGTCTCCGTTGCTCCTCTTTCTCTTTATCCTCCTGTCTCCGTTGCTCCTCCCTCATCATCATAAATTGCATCAACGCCTCCATAGACATAGCCTGTGGTTTCTCCTCAGCCCCAGTAAATAACTGCGCTGTGGGTGGTGCTATCGCTTCTTCTTTAAGCCAATCCTCTGCTAAAGCTCTCATCAAATTTTCCCTTGACATCTCTTCGACTTCTTCGACGTCTAGACCAGCTTCGATTAATAATTTTATTATTCGATCAGAAGACATCTTTTTTATACTAGCTTGTTTTTGTTCTGTAAGTTTCTCCATCTTACTTCTTTACTTCAATGATTTCCGTGAAGAAAATCGAGGGAGTGGCTATAATTGCTGTGATTGGTTGACTTTAATTCTTATTGCTTGTTTATTCAAGGAGCGAGTTTTGTATACCTCTCTCTGGCGTTGCGTTGTCGTAATGTCGTTCGTATGCCCGTTGTATCTTCTCACCAGTTGTTCGGATGCTCGGAATGCTTCTCCGGTTGATCAAATGCTCATTCTCCTTCTCCCGTGTGGTCGGCTTCTCGTAATGATTTGAAATCCACTGTCCGTAGCTTGGACTAAAAATCCACCGTTCGTAAATATCCCTCCGTCCGTAACTTGGATTGACAATATCCCAACGTCCGTAACTTGGATACGATATCCCAACGTCCGTAACTTGACTTCGTATTCCACCGTCCGTTGCCTGAACTCGATATCCCACCGTTCGTTGCCTGAATTCGAGATCCCAACGTTCGTAAACTTGGATTGCCAATCCCGCCGTTCGTTGCCTGAATTCGAGATCCCACCGCTGTCACCAAATGTCAGGTTCCACAATCACTGACGATTTCTCCAGTCTCTTCTTACTGTTCTGTAGCGCAGCCTAGCCCTAACCTATTCCCTGTATGACGGTATCTAAGGCTAGTGTATAAGTTTCTAAAGTTCTTAACTTGTTCACTTACAACCAAGATCTGTTTCTTGTATTTTCTTCTCCGTTTTAATATTCGCAAATAACACAACAATGCATCAACGACGACAAGCGATTCAATTCTGTGACAGCAACGCAACCTTAATATCTTACTGCTCTCTAAAGTTTTTAACACACACTCCACTGTTCTCTAAAACGTCTTACACTACTAGCACTCCTTCAACAACTTATCTCACTGTCTGGGCGTGCACTCTTCCCCCTGCCGCTCTGTCCTTCTCTCTGCCTCTCTCCGTCTGTCTGTCTGTCTGTCTGTCTGTCTGTCTGTCTGTCTGTCTGTTTCTCTCTCTCGCGCTCTCCGGCGACGGTCGGCCGAGCCGCGCCAACTTTCCCGCCAGTCTGCCACCTGCAAGTCTGTCTGTCCGTACGCTTAACAATTAGCTGACCTTGAGCTGGTCTATTCGTACGCTTAACAATTAGCTGACCACATACACTATACAAAATTAGCTCACATTATGTATGTATATATATGTATGTATGTATGTATGTATGTATGTATGTATCTATGTATGTATGTATGTATGTATGTACGTACGTACGTACGTACGTACGTACGTTTGTATGTATGTATGTTATGTATGTATGTATGTACGTACGTACGTACGTGTGTGTATGTATGTATGTATGCATGTATGTATGCATGTATGCATGTATGTATGTTAGGGTGGTCGTTAAAAATGAAAGTCTGAATTGACTGTTCTCCAAGGCGCCGTTTGGTTCCATTCTCCACAGAAACATCACACAAAAAGTTGTAAGAGAAAATAAAAATATTTAGGACTAGCACAACGCCATCAAAGTTTTACCCTTATAATAGCAAGACTTCTAATGCTCAAAATTAGCTATATGGCTGTAGTCAACCAGGAATCTTCAAACCAGGAATCAATTCAACAACCTGAAGTTGGTCCACACTTAAACATTATGATGCTACTGTTATCGTAATCATAATCATCAATTTATATAGCGCCACTTCAAGAAAAATTTGTCAAAGGCTAGAAAACCTGTATAACACACCGCATCACAGATAACTTCTATCATAGCTTATTTCTTCACAAACAGTACCTGTTTTACCTTGTTTTGATTGATTTTGCTATAATAGCTTATTGTTTTTAGACTGTTACAGTAAGGGAACAGTAATAGGATATAATTATTATGGATAAATATAAAATTTGTGCGGTTTCATCTGTGTCCTACATAATTAATTTATTCTGCAAAATCACCAAACTTCTTAATGAGGTCTGATTTCTGAGAAATATTTTTTTTCTCCCGTCAATGTTCATAGGGTTACTGGGTACAAGGAACTGGTGTAATATTAAAAAGAAGAAATCCATCATTTTTAGATGCGAATTTGTACCTCAAATTTAGGCTAAAATGTTTTCAAGCTGAGGCATTATTACACTGTCTCACAATTCAAATTGCATTTGGTCTTTGCATGGGTTTGAGCCATGGTGTAGTTTTCACGATACACTTCCCTCAAAGTAAAATATCTTGCATGTTGCCCAAGGAAGGTGTTCATCTGCCACCAAGAGTGTAGCAATGGGTGTTGTCTTGAGGGTGCTATACTTATACCCTTGAATTGGTTGGTCGTCTGAGATGTCCTAATGGCCACTGTAATTTCAGCTGGATCCATTGCTGTGCATGACGTAGAGATTTTGAGTTGCATATAGCTTACGTGTTTGACACCATCGCCCTTCATGCTAATTTATAATAGGTGGTTAATTTACAATAGCTAATAAAGGCAGTGTAATTCGAGTCCACTCTTGACAGCACTTTCTGTGTCAATTTTTTTACTCTGTGTTCATGTTTTCAACTCTAAAAGTAAGCTTATACTTTTAATTGGATAACTTCTATATTATGAAATAGACAACAATGTGCGTAGGCGTCACCAGGCACTCAATTATGATGCTCTCTTTGGAAGTTGTTTAAAAGCTGCTCCTTAATTGACTCTTATGTGGTAGGCCTAGATCTAATAAGTAATTTCTTAGGTCTATAAAAATTATGATCTCAATAATTTCAACATCTATTTTAATTCATTTGTTTACAGCAGCTTTTTGATAAATTTTATCTGTGATGCGCTGTGGCATTCTGCTCTGATTGCCACAATAAACGAAAATACTGTGTCATCAGTAGCTTTCTCTAGTTCAGCTATTATTGAGGTCCTTGTCCGTATTATATCAGAATTTGTGTCAAAGTTAAGCATGATAGAAATCAGGCATATCAAAAGCACATAGCAATGTGTTGGCTTTCTAGTAGAAGTTTATGGTCATCGATCTCAGGGACCCACGAGTCAAATACTACTGTGATGGTCAATTGTTCATAAAAATATATAACAAACCATTATCATCATTGTAGAAGTCAGGCATTCTTGTCAGTCGTGCTTGAGTAAAAGAAAGCAGCATTTCTGTTAAAACTAGTCGTAGCTCCAAAAATGTAGCTAAATTGTCACTATGCTCAAAAAGACGAAGATATTTCGTAAAATCCAAAACTTCAAACACGTTGTGCTAGTCCTAAATATTTTTCTATCGGGATAATTTTGGGGCTGCATCAGTCTTTTACCAAGTGGCACCAAATGGTGGGTTGGAGAAAGAATAAAAATGAAGTTGAAAATTTGCCATTACAGATGCGACCACCCTAATGTATGTCTGTCTTTAGTGGTATGTATGTCAGTCTATCTGCTTATCTGCCCTCTCCCTGTCTGTCTGCCTGTTTGCCTGTCTGCCTGCCTGTCTGTCTGTCTATCTATCTGTCTGTCTGTCTGTCCGTCCGTTCGTTCGTCTGTCTGTCTGTCTGTTTGTCTGTCTGTCTGTCTGTCTGTCTGTCTGTCTGTCTGTCTGTCTGTCTGTCTTCCAGCCTGCTTCACAAGACGCGTATAGTAGGCGTGTGCGCGTATTGAGGACGGGGGTGGGCCGAGCCCGAGAGCGAAGTCGGTCGGGGGTCAGATCAGAGGGCGAGACCCCGTAGTGATATCTCTGTGGCTGTTTTCACTACAGATATATACGTGTCACGAATTAAGTCGCTAGAGGGAGACAGCCGCCACCCTTAACCGACGATTCATCTGGCCTCATTTCAACATTGGGATGATTGGGCATCCATGTATATGATTGTAGGCATCCATAGGTAACCACCGAGAGTCGTCTCGTGGCATCTTAATTATAGGCGTTTGCTGATACGATCGTTGCTACCAGCGCTTCTTTAACGCTCGTCGCTCTATCTGTCTATCAGCTGTTGTTGGAGGCGATCATTGGCAAATCGTATTATAATGGAAGATTTGCCACTTCATTTTCTCAATCTCGACATACATACTATTGTATACAAGACACTTCTCTACTCCTCCGCTGCCTCCTACTTCCTTTTCTCTCCACCTACTTTCACTTTCTCCTCCCATCATTTTTGGAGTACTTTAATTCTTCTGTATACGCGAACTAACCGGTACCATGCATCCTGTATTGTATGAATAATGACGGGGCGAATAGGGTGCAGTCGGCCATGCATATACAGTGTGTCAGGAAAAATTCCAGCCCCCTAAGATATGGACGAAGAAACCAGAGTATAGATAATAATAATCGATTTAAAAACAGTTTCAAAACCTTTCTGATCCTGAGAAAATTGCCAACAAAATGCTTTGTATTTTGGGGAATGCTGCAGGACAAAGTATATATAAAGGTGAGAAACATGGAAGAACTACGTCATGAATGAATTGTTTATGCCATGCATGTGATGCATCATGAATTTGATCAACTGTTCGTCAATGCTGTTGCTTGTGAGGTCAGTGAAGTGTATCGAAGCTTGTGTTGAGGCCAATGGCGGACATTTTAAACACAATTTGTAGTTCAGCAAAGTTCAGTAAAGCCAGGATCCCTGCCTCATTATCATTATACAGTTCTTCCTGAAAGCTATGTTATATTCAGGAGCTTAGCGCTTGTGAATAAGCTTGTGCCCTGCACTAACTATATATCTTCTGCGTGGCGCCATGTAAACTACGATTACAACGATTGAAAGTCTATAGTGATTGTCAGACAAATGTGAGTGTCAGACAGGTTGATGTCATGCTTGTCAATTGGGACGAATTGAGATCCACTTAAAAGGTCGTTTTCGCTCTTCAATCTTTGATCACTTATTGATGTACTGCATGAGCTAGGATGTCAATCAATCAGTGGTCTTCTGTGGTCCTTAGAGGCGAAAACAAGAATCATGATATGCACGGCAGGTATACAAATGCCTGATATTAATATATACATATATATATTAACATGTATAGTTTCATCTCAAGCTATATATAGACGTCTATATCCAATGCAGGGTATATATGTGTACAATACACACGCGCACATGCACATACACACACACACACACACTCACAGCCACACACTCACACCCAAGCATATACACACGCACACATGATCACACACCCGCAAGGAAGCACACGCCCAAGCACACACACACGCACACAAACACACCCAAGCACACGCAAACACACCGACACAAACACACTTATATAAAAACGCACATATATATACAGAGCACACGCACACATGAGTGCACAAACGCGTGCGCAGACACCCACCCATGCACGCACACACCAATACACAAGCGCGCTAAGATTCGAAAAGATTCGAACACATGCACGCATACAAGCACACAGGCGAGCTCACTAACGCACACAAATGCGCGCACCCACACCCACATACAGACATATATTCAGACACACAAAATGTGCACGCACGTGCACACACAACACAAGCGCACGTAAGAACGCACACACGTATACGCACGCTTACAAAGACAATGATATCCAGGATCGTATATATGCATTAACAGAAGAAATAGAAGAATAGATCGTGTTTTGTTGTAAGTATACAATTGTATAGATGACAAGCGGCGGCGTCCATTGTTATTTGATTATAATTCTAAATCGAAGTTTCAATGAAGATCAAGAGCCGTCAGAGGAGCCGCGCCATATGGAGTCACTGCATTCAGCACACGTGTGACACACCAACACCAACGCAGACATACAAATATACACACACGTATACATACACATACACACTCACGCACACACGCACGCACGCACAAACGGGCACAGGCATGCACACAGACACACGCACACACACGCACTCGCACATACGCACAAACAAACACTCAAACACATACAAGCACACACACACACACACGCAAGCACATACACACACATACACAGACGCACACACACGCACACACACGCAAGCACATACACACACATACACAGACGCGCACAGACACAAACACAAGCGCAGACACACACATACACAGACGCGCACAGACACACACACAAACAGACACTCACACACATACACCTACACAGACGTACACACACACACACACACACACACATACATCTTATTCTTCTCTCTGCAAAATTCCCATTGTTTTCCTTCTCTTCAAGTGTGCGGGATCTGGGTGTAGTACTTGATAGCTCATGCACTTACCTTTACTGAGCATATTTCCAATCTGACACGCTCATCATATTTTCACTTAAGACGCCTCAGAGTCATTCGTCGCTCTGTCTCCTCCTCCATCTTCACTACCTTAGTTCATGCTTTCATATGTTCTCGTATTGACTATTGCAATTCTCTTCTCATTGGTCTTCCTAAAGTTCGTCTTTCACCGATTCAGTCAGTTCTCAACTCAGCTGCTAGATTAATTGCCCGCCTTCCCAAGTACTCTCACATCTCTACCTTTATGTTTGATGAACTTCATTGGCTTCCTCTACGTGCTCGCACACAGTTCAAGATCCTCA